>BSBN01002193.1:0-188192 GCA_027924645.1 Cunninghamia lanceolata
GGAGTTACAAATAAAATAAAATAAAATAAATTCAATGTATGAGTGTAGTGCATGGGAGTTACAAAAAGTTTTGCTATTTTTTTAATCAATTTACTACACATAGATGGTAATAAGTGTCTCTAGAAGAATATCTCTCGGAATACTTTAGATATATTTTTTAAATATAGATATACTAGTTATTTATTCATTTTTCAAATAAATATGTGCCTTCCACATATAGGATTCAGCTATGTCT
Source organism: Cunninghamia lanceolata (assembly GCA_027924645.1). NCBI lineage: Eukaryota > Viridiplantae > Streptophyta > Pinopsida > Cupressales > Cupressaceae > Cunninghamia > Cunninghamia lanceolata. The sequence goes on from BSBN01002193.1 coordinate 236, forward strand.
TACATGTCTAGGATTGATTTGTGCCTTACACGTTTGGGAATATGACTTAGACATTTCTCACCCTCCAACGGCTATGCGATGTCTCAACACATCAAACATAATTGTCCATGAGAAACCACCTGCATTTGTACCTTACACGTTTGCGAATATGACTCAATGCAACGAAACGAACATAGTTGTCCACTGCTTCCCACCTGAATTTGCTGATAAATACCCTCACATAGTCTTCCTTCTATTTATTTTTCTGGAATGCGAAGAAAGTCGTTAGCAATTTCGTCTTTGTATTTTTTGTTTTTCGAGAGTTTTGCACCCCTCTCAAGAGCCTTGTTTTCATGGTAAAATTAAATTCTCATTCTATTTTTTGGTCTTTATTGCTTTGTTTGTCATGATGATTTTGGGGCGTCTTTTCTTATTAGTTTCCTGCCGTTGGCAGGAATACTAATGCATTCATGCAATTTTATTAGTTGTTATTCAATTGTCCAATAGGACTGCAGAATTAAATTTGTTTGACTAATTTTTCTAAAGTTTTTGTTTTTTTCAATTCTTATTTTCATATAATAAACTGATTTTGTTGATATTCTATTGGCTAACAGTTGCTAATAGTATTATTGTGATGACGTATGCAATTGGACTCACAAAAATTCATATAGATATTGTGTGATATTTCTTTCCTATGCATATATTTAATGCAACTATGTAGCTACAGTAGTCTTGTTTCTCTATAAGTAATCATTTATTTTATGAATTGTTTCCATTCTACCCATTCTATCCGCATGGGTTTGTGGGGCCCTCTTGTTACCTGCTTTTCCACTACAATTTTCATTCTGAACTATTCTAGATTCTCCTCCATAATATTCAATTGTTGTGAAGTCTCCTGCCATAGTATTGTATGGTAATGGGGATAACTATTATAGATTCAACTGTTGTTAAGTCTCCTGCCATAGTATTGTATGGTAAAAGACTAGTCCGAATGAACGGCCAGAAAAAAACAGGGTCTACGCGGGCAAAACATGTTTTCTCTACCCCATCCTCCACGTTAATATTCATATTCAATAATCTTATCAAAGAAAATCATGAGATGCTGTCATCCCCACAGAGTGAAGTGGACCCTTAACCCCACAGAAAACGCAAGTTTTCAGCCTAACTTTCCACTTATGGTTGGTAGGCTACATTTTGTATTCCCATTCTAGCGTGGATTTCCTTTAACTATATCTTATTTAGTCAAATATCTAAACTAATTCGTATAGAGGATTCCCACCCGACTCCCCGTAAGCAAACGTGTTATTACAACCTTATGAGAATATGTGATGTTCATGACGAAGTTGCACGCAATTAATATTATATTAAGATGAATGGATTAATAAACGGTAAATGAATGTGTGGAATGTGCTGACATCTTTGTTTTGCCAATGAATGTTTTGTCTGAATGCTTCAAGAGATAATCAGACAAGTACAGAGCACCTCATTTACAACTAAGCAATGCACTTCTTGCAGAGTTTAGTTTAAAAGAAGTGCTTATATGAAATGCAGCCAGCAATCGAAATCAACAATCCCTAAAGGCAGCGAAACCTAATTAAGATTAGGTGATTAGATGTAGCGCTCATCCCAAAATTTGGAGACGTGGATCCCATTCATTGGTGAGATATCTCTGATATCCTTCGAGATCTGATCTTAAGGTTTTGATTTGGCCATCATCATCATCAACAGTAGACGTAGGTACCTTCTCTCTTTTTTCTTCCTTTCATTTTTCACTGTTCAAGAGTCTTGTGTCGTAATATGTCATGCGTTTCCATAATATTGTACGGTAAAGGAATATTTTTGTAGGAAACATATCTCGATTATTAAATGTGTGATTGAACATTCTGCAATCACACAAATATCCATTATTAGTTCCTGCCGTTTGATTGCATGTTCAATACCCCTATCATCTGCTCTATCTATATCTGCACCAACTGAAAGACTGGAATCCGTCATCATCATCAACACTCGAAGCAGGTACCTTCTCTGCTTTGTGTTGGTTTCTATTACATCTTCTGTGTAATTTGTGGCGGTCAGTTCTACCTGAAACTGAATTGTTGTAGAGCTTTTTCAGCATTTTGTTATGTAACGCTGCTCTCAGTTTTCTGTACCGTTTTTTAGTTTTTAAAAGTATATCATTAGTTTTGATTGCAAGGAGAAGTGATTCGTTTGCAGAGGTGTTGTATAGTTTCAGCATTTCATCCACTTTTGTTTTGATTCATCTATAATGATGATTATTGGAAGATTTGGAAGCCATGTTTCAGTTTTTTTTGTTTTTCCTTATGATGAATATGGGTAGATATTGAGACCAAATGATGGGTCTTTATGGCCAAGCATGTTGGCATAGCTTAACAAATCACCAATCTTCTTGCAGGAGAAATTGCTCACACCAATAGATTTAGTTAGCCCCAACTCTGTGCATTGCTCCATTCCCCTCCATATTGACACTATATTTAATGGCAAAAAGTCCTCCTCTTTAGGGAATGGATGTGAAGACCCTTTTCTCAAGTTGATAGGCCAGTGGATAAGATACAGATCCAAATATTCTAGCTGCAAATTCCTACAAAACAGCCATTTTAGAAGACAAATGAATCTATTGAGTACCCTTAAGAAAGAGAGAGAATAATGGGTCCAAACAAAGGCATACTTTAAGGTTGTCTTCAAAGCAGAAACAGGATCATCATGGTCAGCAGCAAACAGTTTGCTGGTCACAAAGACTTCATCCCTCTTTACAATCCCACTTCGGAAACCCTCACTTATAGCTTCTCCTAGAGCTGGTTCTGTGCCATAAATACTGGCAGTGTCAAAATGCCTATACCCAACCTGTGCACCCAACTTATTATTCTTGTGATCCCACAAAATTGCCCTTCGAATAAATCCTCCAGGCATTTTATGTTCTGTTAAAAACAAAAATGATGATAAGAATCTACCTTTAGAGCTGTAGCGACAGCTTGTTTCATCTGATCTATATTCTCAGGTGAAGCAGCAGTACCAAAGCCAATCCGTTGTATTGTCATTCCTGAATTGAGCTGTGAAACTCTCCCTATAATCTCCATACTTTGTCTACTCTGTCAGCAAAAAGACTAAGGACGGGTTGGCTACGGGACCTATTTAACCTGTACAGACGGCCCTGTCAAAATGTGAAATAGAACAACCGAATCTTTCGCTTCAAACTTGGAGAGGCCTTTTTTTTTTAAAGCAGACAATGTGGATGAGAACGAGCGAACAATTCCACAATGTGGATGAGGACGAGCGAACAATTTCTGTTAGTTTGCATAGTAAGAGATAAAAAGTCAGACAAAAATCCTGTACAATCTTAACTAAATTCTAATGCATGAAGCACTGACTATGTGTTAAATCTGACCATGTATAGATTTGACAGATGCTAAATTAAACATCGAGAAAAATCCTGTATTTTAACAATTCAATCGAATCTTTGAACTAACAACAAAAATGAGAAATAAGGAAATCTTTCCAAAATGTGTGCATACCTATACCTGTACCTGGTTTATGTCTACTTTGCTCTCTAATGCGAAACTTGCAGAAGAATAAGAACAATAAACATAGGAGAGCTCCTCCACCTATGCTTCCTAACAATATGGGTATTAGTTTCCAGGATGTTCCTCTTCGTCCAATGGATACTGATGTTGTGTCACATGTTAGATTTGTTCCAGGGTCTACTCCAAGTTTCTGACAGTATGTTTTGTAGTTGTCAACCCTCTGGGAAATTTCCTCAGGGCGATCACATGCCGTACTATCTAGACCTTTTACAGTTTCTATGAAGCCCTTTCCAGAAACAATGGCATTGTGACAGTCAGAATTGATCATCCAATACCAGAGGGAAGTCTTGAAGGAGATTGTAGAGTTGGTGGATACAAGGTCTGGTTGGTCTAGTAAGTCCAATTCGAGGCAACCCCCTGCACGTCCATAGTTGTAGTTCCTGTACAAAGACAGGTAACTACTAATACGGTTAGTATTACAAGAGTTAGTGCCTTTCAATCTTGTATGCAATTCTCACATGTAAAACGATCCAAGTAATTGAGAATATGTATTTTCCATATAAACTTAATGTGTTTTGTGGAAAACTCAGCACAACCATACAAACAGTTGTCATGATGACGAAGTAAAGTATATTAGATGACACTTTCTATGTAGAGCTATGTAATTAGATGTCAAATGTTAAATTGAATCTATCTTCTGCATATATCAATCTTAACGTTGGCCATTAGGCCGTGTTGGTTTCCTTTAATCTTGAGATTATATGATCAAATTGAGTAGTATTCCTCCTTTTGAATGTTTTGTAGATTAAGGTTCCGGCTTTGCAGATTGCATACATCGTTGCTTTCACAATTGATAGTTTTATGGTAATATTGGCAAATAATCAAAACGGATCAATGAACTGCAAAAGCAAGAAAACTCACCAGCTTATTTGTAATGGACCATGCCCATGATAGCTCCTTCCGTCAGCGCAGGGATAGAGCCGATACAGAGTGTTTGTCTCATCACAGTTTATCACACTAGAATTGATTGCACTGATATTGCAGAAATCTGTAATCAAGAGTTCAGATTTGACAAGATTGGAGCGAAACACAAGCCTTTCAACCTAGTTTGTAAAGTTATTCAGTCTAATCAAAGGATGTTTACTTAACCCAAAAAAATTATCTGTAAAACTAAAAAACTGTTAGTTCAAATCACCTCCAACTTGGAAAACCACATTAGCTAAAAAAGCTGCCACTTCTCTCCTGGCAATCTCCTTTGATACTGTGCTTCCAAAAGCAGGAAAGGCAGTTACTGCAGTTATAAATGAATCAAATGTATAGAAATCCTTTCCCTCACAGTTGTCTTGGGCACTTGACAGAATACTGTTAAATAGATCTATGGTTTTGGTCTCGTTAAGAACATTAAATGCTCCTGTAGCAGTGCATGGACCTTCCTTGCAACCTTCTCCACAGCACGATGTGGTGTTCCCACAATATCCATATTGGCTACAACAAACATTACTAGAACACCCACAATTCTGACCACATGCCACTTCCAATAAAATCAATAATAATAAGACATAAACCCAGATGGAGGAGATTACCACACGAGATCTCCATTATCTATAATTAGATAATGAAATATATAATTCTAAAATATTTTGTTGTATCAGTTAAGTATGCACAAACAACCTTCCATGAATGACTAGTGACCACAGCAAAGTTACTGCAACAACCACTATTTAAGTTCAAGCCGTTCAATTGTTACAGGGAATTTTAGAAATGATGAAGTTAGTAATGGTAATATTTTAACCTATAGACTATAAGCCAAAAGAACGCCAAACAACAGGAAGAACTTGGCATATTATTTCAATTTTCATCCAAATTTTAACAAAACTCTAGTAAAGGTACTATCTTTTCTCTTGTGGGTGCACAACAGAAATCTAGATTTTAAAATGAGGGGAGAGGTGCAGTTTTTGAGATTCAAAATTATTATTGTTTTATGTTTAGATGTCTTATTATTCAGTGTAAAATTTCCAAGCCAGCTAGAATTTCATTCTTAAATGCTTTTTAAATGCTTTTTTTAAAACCCTGGTTCTAAACTTGCCATCTTTGAATTATATGAAACCTCTTTTTTATAACAGTGTCATCAACTCCATCGACAAGTAAATCTTTCTTTTTTCTTTATTTTTCAGATTAACACATGTACATTGTTCTCATGATGTAAGAGATTAAATGCAATTCCTTCTAAAAATATATAATATTGAAATCTTAAAGTTCACATGATTTATGCTTAAAAATCTATAGATATTGAATGTTGAATCAGGTAAAACTATCTCCTCTGTCATCATCTTAGAAGAAGAAAACAAACCAATATAAACAATTCCTCTTAAAATGCTTTTCATATTAGACAATGAAATCTTAACTTAAGATTTTCTTGGGGGAATCTAAACAGGATCTTAAAAACAAGTGAAAAGTCTTGGGTAGGTGTTAATTCTTCTAAACACCTAGACAAACTTTTCCACGTCCAATTCTGTGTAAGAGACTATAAAGTGTGTTTCATCTTATATTATAGTATGCACAGCAATGGCACTCCCCTTACCTTCCTGTGATCATCTTGTTTTGAATTTCGGAGTTCGTAGTCAAGCTTCAAAGAAAAAGGAGTAAAAAACATCCAACTAGTACATGCAGCCATGAAAAGGAGTATGACAATAAGCCCGATCCTTGCTCCAAAAGGCCTGCAGACTCTTAATATTATTCCTTGTGTCACCATTATCAGCCTCCAATGCCCAGAAAGTTAGAATTCAAGATAACACACACCCCTGTTTTAATTGTTTTCTGTCTTATCACTCAAATATATGTAACCTTAGCACAATTGGTAGAAAGGGAAAAGGTAAAGCATTAGCATTGCATGCAAGCCAATCTATGAAGCAACATTAGATCAACCCAACTGTGTGTCACTAGAAGAAAAGAGACTGTTTTCCTTCAGTGCAGGTTTTAGAGTTTGAATTGAATAAAAGGATGTTTTTGAACTTATATTTTAATTGAGCTTTATTAAGAATTAAAACTACATAGAACAAACTTATCAATAATTTTTTGTGTTAAATGCAGAATGTATTATACTAGTTTCCTATATTTTCTAGTTTCAATTTCTTATTTTGTCATGTTAATATGTTTTTTGCAGAACTCAAGAAATTTCAAGCTGAACTGTTGTAAACTACACGAGTAGTCGAAAATCTCTTGTTTACCAAGGTGCATTCAACGTTCCCATGTGATTTGTTTAAAGTTGGAACTACTGTTTACTTTTTCATCTACTTTCATCCACAATGCTGCAATAGAACGTTTTAATTAAAATAGATAGATAAAGTATGCGATTAGCTTGAATCATGTTAAATTGTATTAAATCTGTAAGAGGTTATAATGTATTTGAGGCTGCAATAAAAAAGAAAATAATAGCATACAAAGTCAAAATTAATTTTAACAATACTATTTATACACAGTTAGTAGTTATTATATAATTCTTATAAAACCAAAACTGGTAATATATTTGAACATATGTGCCTATATCTATACCAATAAGATTACATCTATTAGTTGCATGTTCAAAGAAGAATGTGCTTATTGTAATTATTATAATGTATCCTATATTCTAACATTAGTTAAGAATATATTTCATTTATAATATCCTTTGATCCTGTAGTAATATAATTGTTATGAATAAAAAAAAGATATAGTTGTTGTAGTCAGTTGCATTTGATAATGTCTAAGAGTCTTTCAAATGTGGATTCCAACTGCAAAGATAGTTCAAGAAATCTTGAATTTAACTAAACTGACAATACAAAAATTTCTAACACAATTGTAATTTGGTCTAGAAAAGAGATACTAAATGGAGAAATTGCTAAAGCAATCAGATACTGAAGAATCAGTACAAAAGAAACAAAGAAGAAGACACTTAAGCCTAAGTGCTATTTATTCAAAACATTCTACAGAAGCAACAAGGTATCGAGGTGTTAGACAACGCTCATCGGGTCGTTATGGTGCAGAAATCAGGATCCTAAATTGAAAAAACAGAAGTGGCTTGGAACTTTTGATTCAGCAAAAGAAGCTGCATATGCTTATGATAAGGCTGCTATATCAATGAGAGGCTGTACTGCAATTACAAATTTTATCTATGCCAATCCAAAACCATGTAACTTGTTTTCCAAGAAGCCTATTGTTCCATTTTCTAGTTTACAAGCGAATCAGATGAAGGAGAAACAAATAATGAAGAGCGTTCACACAGAGTCAAGCTATCAAGACTTCATAGAAATAGGTAAAGGAAACAAATCTCCATGTTTCAGTCCTAAGGAAATGGACAAATGTACAAAGGATATCTCATATAGAGCTGTTAGGAGACGACCTTGGGGTAGCTATGTTGCAGAAATTTGGAATGGCAGGTCCAAGAAACGTCAATGGTTAGGATCTTTTGATACAATAGAGGAAGCCGCTCTTGCCTATGATAAGGCTGCTATATCTATCAATGGCAATAAAGCAAGAACAAATTTGTTGCATGTCAATTCAAAGCCATGCAATTTGTCCACTAATCAACTTGTTTTGCCCCTGTCTACTTTGCAGTCTACTCCTATATTAAATCCACTGTTGAGCCAACAGAAATCAAATGCTACAATTGATGACAACTTTGTTCAATTGGTAGCAGATGATTACATGAAATCCATGTGTCTTCCTGAAATTGATAGCAGTACCAATTTTCTGATCAAGCAACCTGTTGTACCATTCTGTTCTTTAGAGTCTAGTTCAAAATTAGAAGAAGTTTTACCTGAAAACATTGATATAACTTCAACCAATTACATTACTCAGTGTACATCTTCATTCGGCCAATCCTACTTTAGTCTATTGACAAGTGTTTGTATAGTAGCAGCACGATCAACAATACAACACCCCAAAAAAACTTTGACATGTCTATTTTTCCATATGGCATTGGTAGCCATTGTCCTAATCAATTCCTGGAAGATGCTGCTCTTGTTAGTAATCACATTGATACAAGAGAGATATTCAATATCAATGACAATTGTGGCACTTCATCTATAGCTACCACCAGCCATGTGTCTGGTACAAAGTAGCTATGTATCTGTTACTAAGACTATTACATTTGATCTTGCTATTGATCATGTGAAACATCTTACTAAGATAAGTTATTAGATTGTGTATACAGTTGGAAAAACATGGAATGCATGAAAAGTTGTTTCTTTAAGAGCTTTTCAAGCTAACAATTAGATTGTGTATATAGTTGGAGAAACATTCAATGCATGAAAAGTTGTTTCTTATATGATTTATTCTCAGTTATCTTTTTTTATATACAACAAATATATAAATCTAGCAAAGCTATTGCTCATAATGTGCAAATTTTCTATTACAAGACCAGTGAACACTTCTTCTCACTTTTAAATGTTTATTCTTATACAGAGTCATTTTGGTATTGGCCATAATACACAAATGTTAAGAGAAATAAATGGAATCAATTAGACTTTTTATCTAATACTATATTAGGTTTGCTATGTACTTTATCCTAGATACATCCACAGGAAGAGTACTAGTTCCATAGGTATTGTCTATTTCAAAGATAATGACCATCATTTCTATTTTGATGGACCACATCCAATACTTATATGCTGATAGAAAGCAATAGCTCCAATAAGAGGAATTGATCACCAGGAACATATACTGTTGTCACTAGATAATCTTTTAGAGCTTTGTCTAGATCACTCAAAGTAAAATAGTTGATGAATCACCAAGTCTACTTGAATGATATTGTCCTCCAATCTCTACACTATCATGAAAATCAAGCTTGAATTATAGAAACTCTAGAAAAATAATTAGATATCAATTTCCTATTCACAGTCAAGATCCTGATCAAATCATCATGAATAACATAGTGAACTTACATATACCATTCATCATAGTATAATTATTCTTCAAACAAGTATAATAGTCATAGACTTTGATACAACCTACATTCTAAAGGATATTTTATGATTGGTTGACAGAAACAAAAATGTCATCGACGAAATGCTAAGAGCTTGCAAATATTTGTTCTATGCAATTGCAGTTACAAACTATATAGTTATCCAGTGTGCAAAAGAAATGGCTCACTTTTTTGCAGGATGAAATCATGTTACAAGTATACACTATTATGATAGTCGAGATGTTGATATTGGTTCTATTGCTCATTCTAGTAAAAAACACTTTGCATTTTGGCATACTGCTAATATGCTATGTAATAGTGTTCTTATATTGTTTTGGTAGTTACTGATCATTATGAACTCAAGGCAAATAGGCATGGAAGAAGTCCTTTAAATATTACAATCTAAAACATGGAAGTACATGCAATCAACATTTGGTAGTGGACAACAGTGTAGACTTCTTTGTCTTTATATTTTTATGTATTTATAAATATATTTTTATAATAACTCTCATAACTAAACATGATCTGATTTGAACAATGTGTATTGCCTAATTTGAATTTGATAATATTGTCATAGAGCTCTCTCTATAGGTGCACAATTTTCTTTATGACAATTGTTATTGGCTTCAATTGTCTAGTTGCAAAATTGACGATTCTATGTGCACTCACCTCAAAGATTTCTATTTATATGGTTATGAACTTTGATGGTGAGGTTTTAAATTGCATTTCAAAATAGATAGCAACTATTGTTTTGACAAAGTTCAAAGAATTTCTTGAACAATCTCAGAGCAAGATCATATAGCTTCATTTCTATAATCATGATGTCTCTTAAATTTTGCACGCATAATTTCTATGCAATAATATCAGACACACAGAAACAAGATACAAGTCAATTGTCAATAATCTTCTTTATTATTTGCATAGATTAGCCACTTTGGGCAGTATCCTGAATCTCTATTGCAATGTTTTTTTATCCTAGATGGATTCCTATTATCCAAACACTCTAGAATAAAATGACGTTTGCAAATTGACAACATTTTCAAGCATCTATAGTCTTAGCATTCTTACATACATTGGAAAATACACTTTCCAATACTGGATACATCCACAAGAATAGTACTAGTTCCATAGGTATTGTATATTTCAAAGATAATGACCATCATTTCTATTTTCATGACAACACCCAGTACTTATATGCTGATAGAAAGCAATAGCTGCAATAACAGCAACTGATCACAAAGAACATATATTCTTGTCACTAGATAACCCTTTAGAGCTTCGTGTAGATCACTCAAAGTAAAACAATTAATGAATCACCAACTCTACTTGAATGATATTGTCCTCCAATTTCTACACTGTCATGAAAATCAAGCTTGATTTGCAGAAACTCAACAAAAATATTTAGATATCAATTTACTATCCTGATCGAATGATCATGAATAACATACTAAACTTACATATACCATTCATCACAGTATAATTATTCTTCAAACAAGTATAATAGTCATAGACTTTGATACAACCTACATTCTAAAGGATATTTTATTATTGGTTGACAGAAAATGCAAATGTGATCGACGGAATGCTAAGAGCTTGCAAATAGTTGTTCTTTGCAGCTACAGTTACAAATTATATAGTTATCCAGTGTGGAAAAGAAATGGCTCACTTTTCTGAGGACGAAATCATGTTACAAGTATACACTATTATGATAGTTGAGATGTTCATATTGGTTCTACTACTCATTCTAGTAAAAAACACTTGGCATTTTTGCATATTGCTGATATGCAATGTAATAGTGTTCTTATATTTTTTTGGTGGTTACTGATCATTATGAACTCAAGGCAAATAGACATGGAAGAAGTCGTATAAATATTACAATCTAAAACAAGGAAGTATATGCAAACAACATTCAGTACAGGGAAACAGTGTAGACTTCTTTGTCTTTGTATTTTTATGTATTTGTAAATATATTTATATAATAACTCTCATAACTAAACATGATCTAATTTGAACAATGTCTATTACGTGATTTGAATTTGATAATATTGTCATAGAGCTCTCTCTATATGTGCACAATTTTCTTTATGACAATTGTTATTGGCTTCAATCGTCTAGTTCCAAAATTGGCCATTCTATGTGCACTCACCTGAAAGATTTCTGTTTATATGGTTATGAACTTTTATGGTGACGTTTATTGATCAAAGATTTTCTATTGCAATTTTTTTTCTTTGCTACACACCATTTTGACAGTTCAGAATGAAGGAGTGGCAAAAGAACAAACGCATATTCTTCCCAACTCAAAAATGGGAACCGACAGACATTGGAAGATATGATGCTGTGAAGATGGCCCATGTTTTTAGGATTGATTGTGCAGCTGTGGAAGAGGCAATTCGAACAGTGGTGGGGATAGAAATGCTTCAAGAATTCCCACAAGTACTAAAATACTCAGAAGTTGTTTCTATCTTCCTTTCGAATGCAATGGATCTGCTGCAGGATTTTGACCTCCTCAAAAAGTTGGCATTTGACTATGTGCAAAGTTATCTCATATCCGAGGAAAGTTTTAAGTCAGCAATTCATAACTATAAACTTTTTAATGGTTCAGGTCTCATAGGAGGTCTTTCTACCTTTAATGAGATACACAGGGATCCAACGATGTCATGTGTTTATAATGCTATCAAAATTGGCATACAAAATGATTGTATGCTCACTATGCAAAACGCTGTGGATTCCCATCAATTACAACTTGGTCCACACTTTGCATCACGAGTCAAAAGGACTTTTCTTGCCCTTCATTTTCTCTTGGGCCATGTTCCTCATCCATTTCTGCCTCATCACTCTACCCCTATCCAAAATGTTCGGCCCACTATCCCAAATGCTACTGAAGTTAGTCCAATTGTTTCGAATGCTCTGAGCACCTTTCTAGTTCCTGATGCTTCCAGTTCTAACAATAATCAATCTAGTTGAACTATCTAATATGTATAAGCAATTTCTTTTCTCCTTGGCTTGTGTAAGAGCATGCTAAAACAATTATCATACATAATATTTTGAGTTTAATGCTTCTTTGAGAATCTCTACTTCTAGTCCATATCATTTTTCATTTCTATATTTAGAATAAGTTTAGGTTAAGTGCATACAAATGCAATACAAAATAAATGTCAAAAAAATTGATTTGTTTAAATTAAATCAAAATTGAACCTAGATCAGTTATAGGCATTATCAATATGGTATTTTATGCAGCCAAGTGACTGAGCAGAAAAAGAAATCTTGAATTACATTTCTCTATTACATAAAGTAGTAATTGTTGTCTGTAAGGATTCTCTTGGTCAATATGTCTATTAAAATTGACAAATCGTATAACATTTCTGTTAGCTTTGGCTTCGAATTTTGTACCATTTTTTTGTATTCTGAAACAAATTGTGCAAGACAAATCTCTGTTATTGTTTTAGGTTGTGCAACATAATAGTGTATTAATGAATTGTGAGTTACATCTTCGGAATCATCTGGTTCTTTGTTCAAATGTTTTACTGACTTTAAAATAAATGTTCACTCATTATCAGGCCTAGTGTCAATTAATAGAAAATAAATGTCAAAAGTGTTGATTTGTTGAAATTCAATTGAAACAAGAAGAAAAGTTAAGAATATTTTTTATTCATATTTTAGAATCATGTATTTGATAATGAATGTATTTTTAGGTTATGGTTTCCCTACTTTTTTTTAGAAGCTTGAGAAGTGCCAAACAAATATTGTGACCCTATCCCCATTGATTGAGATTGTGAATACTATCTAGAACCCTATTTGATTAGTATATGAAATGAATTTTTAACTATCAATCTAAGTCTTGTTAGGTTTTTTCATTTCCCTTGATGGTAGAACCAGGTGATTCAATTTGACCTCAGTGGGGATTAGATGGCATTGGAAGACCTGTGGTTTCGGTTCCATACATAAGCAATATTTTCCACTCCTGATGATCTGAAATGTCAAACTGACAACATTTTATGACTTGAATATAATGAGTTCATATGCGGATGGCAATGCTCTACCTAAAGCTTGTGCTGACACTGTACTAAGGAAAATTGAAGAGCTTCCACCAGAATGTCAAAAGGCCATCATCGAAAAGCATCTATATCATCATGACTATCCTTCTATTTTGGATACTACTTCTGCATGGGACAATATCACTATAAATCCAGAAAATAAAGAAGTTTTGATATGGACCTCTGCTATTACAAGAAGTAATATTATGTTATTAAAAGCTTTTGCAAGGAAATATAAGGTTATCCATTTGCAAATTAGTTGCAGGTCTATAATCCAAAGTTTCTCTTATGGAAACCATTGTACAGACACTTTCCTCAGTACGCTGAACCTCCATACCAAATATTTGTTGTCTCATATGACCCCATTCCGAGGCATAACTATTCGGGACACACTTGAATCTATTCTTGATCTTTGTTTCAAATTTCCTTATGGTTATCTGGAATGGTATATACATCATACAAATACACAAGTTTTAGGAGAATGGTATGTTCCTGGCACAATCCACTATTATCAGAAAAAGACAAAGCATTCTTATGCTTATTCATACATAAGCACATTTGCTACTTCTGATGATCTTCCAGGTATGAATCTCGTCCAAGATGTTGGTGAATGACAAACATTTATTTGTAGAAATGGCCGAGTTACCTAGCTCCCTTGACACTCAGGATGAAGTGCGGCATGCATGGTGGATGGTAGTTGTATATTCTTGATTTGTTCATTCATGTATAAATATTATCTAAAGTTTGGTGAACCCCTTCACATTAATAAAGTAGTACTATGACTATCACTTTTATTTGTTCCATGTAATATGGGATTGCAAAATTAAATTAGTTTGACTAACTTTTCTAAAGTTTTTTGGTTTTCAATTTCTATTTTAATATAATAAAATAATTTTGTTGATATATGAGCACACATATAGACAATGATCAAACTACAATTTCAAGAGCAAAAGATATTCTTTCCACTTTACAACAATCAAATTATGACAATTCATTCTCTTTCGAAATGTTTTTACAAGAAATGAATTTAAGTGAGAACGATTACATAATGGCCATCAAATCTACAATCCATAGGCCCACAATTTTTTTGAAAAGGAAACCAGCACACATATGGAACAATAGCTTTGCCAGAAAAGTACCAGAAATATGGAACGCAAATACAGACACACAATTCGTGTTAAATGCATATGCTGTAGCAATGTATTGCAGCTCTTATATGACAAAAGTGGATAAGTCAATGACAAATGCATTCAAAAGAATTCGAAAAGAATATGAACAAAATAAAATAGATGCTATAAGAATGATAAGTAAACTTGGAAATACATTGCTGAATTTATAACAAATGTCTTCGCAACAAGCTGTTCACCTCGTACTATCTCTTCCACTAAACTACAGCTCAAGGAAATGTGTATTCATTGACACTAGCCTTGATAATGAGCGAACATTTATTTTAAAGTCAGTAAAACATTTGAACAAAGAACCAGATGATTCTGAAAATGTAACTTTTAATTCATTAATCAAAATCCTCTCGAGCAATTCATGTCAATAAATAAACTTTACCATGTTATTCAAGATATCTGTAGGTGTGAATTGATCCCTATTTATTACAAAATTCTAGTTTTTCATTTATCACATAATTATAACTCATTATTAAAAAGGACAATTACTAAATTAACATTCCAAAACATGTATCTGAACATTTCACAACTTTGTTGCAGCTAAAAAATGGAAAGCAGCAAAAGACAAGAGAAACAATTACATGCGAAACAACAACAATCAACAAAAAGGTAAATGACACCTTCAATTCGCAAATATATGATACTCATTCAATTTCCTAGAATTAAAATAATTCTCTTTCAATCCCCACAGATCAAAGACAAAGAATCCCAGCTCAATGTCTATTGAAGATCTCAATGCCCGGAGAGCTGGGCAAACATTTGAAGGAGATATCATTGTTGTCTATAAGACAACATTAGATAAAAATAATAGAACACGTGAAGTGCTTCGGGCTGACCTAACAGATGCCAAAGCTGAGATGACAGTGACTGTAAACGTAACTGATGACCTTGTCAAGCAATTTGAACAGAAGATAGTTCCAGGTTCAAGCATCCAAATTTCAGGCTTTGAGATTGCTGCAAAGACAAATTATGATCGTGGTGACTGTGATTGCATCCTGATCTTAAACAGCTCCAGCACTGTGGAAACCATACCGCAAATCTGTCAAGAATACAACTTTATACCAAGCACTACAATTAAACAATTACTAACAAGCACAGATGAGTATGCTACAGGAACTATTGGTGCCCTGGTAGTGGCAACAACAAAGAAAGGAAACCAATATTTTGTTGACTTGAAAGATGGAGATACTGAACTTGACAAAGCACAGGTAAATTATTCTCTCGAATCATCAATTCACTATATTTTTCATTTTTCATTTTCTCTTATATTCCTTAGATACATGGAAAAAAATGCTAACTCTCTTGATAAAAAATAGCTGATAATGCATTCAAGTTTGGAGCACCACTTCCTAGCAATGCAAGAAAAAGTCCAAAGGAATGAATTCCCACCTATGCTTTTCAAGAATATTGTTAAACGGATAGATTCAAGGGACAACACACTTTATACAGGCCAATCAATATATATTGGTAAACTAAATAACAAAAGGACCTTGGATAGATTAAACACAGTACTACAATCAACATTTGAGGTAAGTAATTTCGAACTCTTAGATTTCTTTACGTATAATTTTCTAAATATAAGCCAAAAGATAATAATACTTCAACATGTCTTGCAGGTCCATGGAATATTAAAAGTAGCCAATCCCTTCTCAAGTCCATTCCATGCATTCTGTCCAAACTGTAACTACAAATTTGATGCATATGGAACACTAGAAGAGCAAACTGCCCATTGCATTATATGCAAGAAACAAGTTGCATACATACAGTCCTTGTATCTGAAAACAATTTTGACTACTGATAATAAAAAAACTATTAACTGTTCTTGTGACAAGTCCATCATTCAGATACTGCTCCCTGAACTCCACAATGTCACCTATGAACAGTACATTGAAGACAAATCAGATATTGTCTTCATGCTAAGAGACTTTTCAACAAAAGGAGACTTTACACTTAATCAGAACAATATTATTATCAGTGCCAATTGTAAACAGGACTAATACATATCAAAAGGTATAATTCTACTTCTCTTGCTAATGTCTTATTTAAAAAACTATTTCAAAGAAATTAGTTTGCTCATCACACTCTTCATTACAATAGCTTATTTACTATAATAATCTACTGACAACCATCTTTATACATATCTTGCAGGTTGCAAATGGAGCCAAATATCAGATTACAGTGAAGCTTGATATTGTTTAACAATCTTTTACATAAAGAAACTTATATATCATTTGTCTAGTATGTTTTGAGTTTATCCCTGTTCACATGTATGAAGATTGTTGTGAATAAGTATATGTACTTATTTGTAAATGTCCTTGTGAGTGGAACCTTGAGTGTGCCCCTATTCACAAGAGGTGTGATTAGTATGTCCCTAGTCACAAGTTGGTTGGTGTTGTGAACAATTCTGCATGTCCTTGTTTGTCCCTCGTTATTTACTTTCAATAGCAACTAATAATCATGTGAAAATAGTAATGTGAAATGTTTTAATTTCTCAGCTGATTTCCATGTCAAATTCAACTACATTAGTTCAATAAATTCTTATTTTCTTAACAATATAGCAAACCTGCATTGCTACCAATATCAGTTTTAACACCAACTAACGGCAGGAAGCTGACGCACTGCGTCCCTTGTTTATACTAATCAATTTTGGTCTATATTTTGTAGTCAAATATATTTTGTTTCGTAAATGTTTGCATAGGAATTTATATTTAATACTTGTAGGATGAGCCACAATAAGTTTTTTCTCTCTCCGCTCACATTTATAAATCCTCTTACAAAAACCCAATCACGTCGCATTGTAGCACAACAAATATATATGAATGAAAGTTTTGTCAAGGGCAATGTTTGATGGAATATTTTTTTGCTTTTGAAATTAGGGAAATTTAGCTTGTTTTTAATGTATTTGGCCTGTAGATCTTGTAATTCTCAAGTTGGCTCATCAGATGAATGACAATGAAGTTAGTTTACTAAGACTGTTTTGTTTTTTTTGTTTTTTTGTTTTTTGTTTTTGTTTTTGTTTTTGTTTTTTTTTTTTTTTTTTTTTTTTTTTTCGGGTTATGTTTGTCTTTAATTTTAAGGAACCTTGCATTTTGTGAAACTTAAGAAATAATATCGAATATGGCACAAATATAGCATTTATTTGGACCTATAATTTTAGGCCATATCTCATATCTTAATATGGTGTCATGTCATTCAGAGTTGTATCCAACTTGTTGGAGCTCAAAAACATAGTCCCTCTCCTCTACCGCCACGATCTTGGATGAGACAAGGGGAACAAGGTATCTCAAATAGGGAGAGTGATACATCAACAAAGAAAGGGTGGTTTTGGACCAATGATTAAGATTATGGCATATCATCTTCTTCTTCAGGCTCTGCGAATCCTAGGGGGTATTCCCTTGAGGTCTTAACACATAGTAACACTTGGAACAGGGTTTTGACTGTCATGCTCTAGTGGCAGTCAAGAACAAGCCTACTAGACCTAATTAACAACAGATTATCAACAAGCATATAAGTGCACCTAAAATATAATCAATTTAAATCACTAAAGATGAATCCCTTAAGTCACTTACACACTTAATGTTGGAAGTAAGCCACGCCCGAACTGATAATGGGCTAGCTACAAGGGGCCAGTAGCTCAGTTGGTAGAGCACTCCAACAGCAAATGGAAGGTCCTAGGTTTGAGTCCTAGCAGGTCCAAATGAGCAGCAACTCAACAATTGGTATCAAAGCCAGGCTAGGAGCCCCAAGCACCTGCAATGAGGTTTAAGGGGGGTGTTGGAAGTAAGCCACACCCAGAACAACGATGGGCTGGCCATAAGGGGCCAGTAGCTCAGTTGGTAGAGCACTCTGACAGAAAATGGAAGGTCCTAGGTTTGAGTCCTAGCTTGTCCAAATGAGCAGCAACTCAACAAAACCCTGTATGAACAAAGCCCAACCATGAAGGTTGAGGAAGAACTAATTGGAGAATACACAAGACCTTCTTCAACTCATCCGATTTATAAAAGTTTAGACAAAGGTAACACACCAATGTAGCTAGAAGAGGAAGAAGAATAAGAAGAAAAGGAGTATCAACCATCTACCCCAACAAAGGAGCAACAAATTATTCAGGTAATAGCCTTATCAAGAGCCAAATTTACCTTACAACAATAAAAAGAAGAAATAGAAATATTGAATCAAGGAATGTTAGATAGAAGTGACTTTATCCATGTTTTGAAAAATGAAATTAAAGAAAAATATTTAATCATTTTGTCACAAGAAGGTAAAATTTTCCAATTGGAGGCAGAGTTGAGAACAACCAAGGAGCAAGACGAGAAACTAAAAGCAATTTCTCAAAATTTTACTATTGCTATATCTGCCTTCTATGAGAAAACTATTGTTGACTAGGTCAAATTGGTCCAAGTAGTAAATTAAATAACAAACTTGGAGGAAGATCTTTAAGAGATGTTTGTTGGCCTTGACAAAGTAGAAAAGATTGTGCAGATTGATCCTTAGATCATAACTCCTTTCTAATTAAATATTCCTCAAGCCCTTGAGTCCTAGATTGAAAGATGTTGTTTCCTCAGGCAAGTAGTGAGTGTAAATGCCCAATTAAAGGAGGAAGTAGAGGAACTAAAGAAATAAAATCATGACTTAGAACTCAAACTTGTAGCTACATACAAGATTGGGGTTGCACTAAGTAACATGTAGAAAAACTTTCTTAGTTTATGCCCTATTCTTGATAGAGCAATTTTTACATTGGGGGCTATTGAGGATTTTATATGGTTTACCACATGATTTTGAAGATGAAAAAAAATTCATGGTGGCCTATACAGGTAGCATGCCTGAACAAAAAAATCTATTATGTAAATTCTTTCTACATAAATTTTTGTTGGGACACTAAGTAAGCTTCATGATGAATTTATTTGTGGTGAGGTTTAGGTTAGAGATTTTGTCTCTCTCATCGAGAACCAAGAAGCATGGGTGGATGGAGCCAAAGAGTACATTAGTAAGGAGAAAATAGTAGACCTCCACATTAGGCATGAACATCCAGATCCTAGATGCTTATAACCCTAGGATCACAAAGAAATATCTTAAAAACCTCTAGCAGTGTGCCAATGAATTTCACTAGTATCTAGCTCTCTCATTCCATGATGCCTACTCAAGTTGTACCAAGAGGTGGGAGGAACTGCTTGATCTTTTAAGAAAAAGGGAGCTCATATCTCCCATTAATTTAAAGTGGTCCCTCTACAAAGCAAAGACAATCATCCAACTTATTGAAGCGGTATAAAATGGAATGGGTAGAAATAAGGTTCTGACCCTGTTTAATCCTCATTATAATGCCTTTGTGGACTGCCAATTTTCTACAACCCAAATTTATAGAATGGAAGGCTAAGGTGGAACAATTTAAAGGGAATAATGATACATGATATAAAATTGCCTACATACCATACAGAGTACGACTACAACAAACTATTAGAAGAGTTCAATGAATAAAGATCGAACCAATCTAAAGGACTTGCAAAACCATAAGCCTAGGGGGTTGATGGGACAATAAATTGTCCCATCTAGAAACCAAAGTAACATCCTTTTTCTCCATAACTTAGTTTTCAAAGTAGATCTAGGATTACTTTAAAGATTCATAATTCGTTTAGAGTAAAATAGAGGATAAATATTTAGTCTATTATTGGAAGTCTCTAGCTCTGAAGTGTTAATATGATCTAACTATTTTCCTTGTCAAATGATATAAATTTTGTATGTGTAGGAGCAATTTAGTGACTTTTTTATACTGATATAATCTAGCTCCTAAGTTATTAGCTTTGGAGAATTTTTGGCTTTAGAGTGCTACAAGCATAACTCCAGACTACTACATAAGTGGCTTTGGAGTGTTGGCAAGATCTCTTGTATGCCCTAAAAATCCCAAATTATCTAAGTCGTGTGTCCCCTTTGTTGCCTTGGACATGATTTTACCATCATTGATAACCAATTAGAGATTCCTTTAATGGCCCCCCTTGGTCAAATTTGTGCTTGGGTGTTGTGCTTTTCCACTCTTTATACTTTTTTCATGTGCATAAACTCCAAAAATGTCAAATTTCCTAAGTATGAGAGTGTTTGGATCAATTTCTATCCTTGGGCAGGGTTTTAGGATTTATCATATTGGCATACCTTTTCCTTCATCCCCCTCATCCTTGATTTCTCATGCCTCCATCATTATTCTTTATCTTCTATGGTTTTTCATGGTTTCCTTACCTATTCATACCTTTCCTTGGACCTTGATTTCCCACTCTCCCACAATCCCAATCCCTTGTAGATTCCTTTGAGTTTTTAGAATTCCAATTCCCTCCTTGCATTCCTTCCAAAGGAATTTGTCACCTTGATCCTCAATCCCCATGGTATCGAGTATCCCCAAGTCCTGACCTTTGTTATATTGCAGGTTCCCAAAATTTTTCCTACAACCATATCTAAAGGGTATTCGGTACTATGGAATCTTGAACCTTGCCACCCTGACATCTTTGCAAGTTTTCATTTCCCTCTATTCCTTTGGTATCGAGTATTCCAAAAGTCCAATTCCCACTTCCCACTTCCCTTCCTACTTTTGAGGTTTCAAATTTCTTCATTCCCCATTCCCTAATTGCATTTGGTATCCATGGATCCCAATCCCTACTGTCTCATTGATTCTTTCTTCTTGGGCCTATGAACCTTCACTTCTTTGTTCACCTTTGTTTCCGTCTACATTCGATACTCTTGAATCTCAATATTGTCTTCTCTATTTGTGCATTCCTCCCCTAGAACTTTAGAGTTTTCCATTCCTTTTTGTGGATGCCAAATTTGGACCAAAACAAAGGAGAGTTAGATGTGAACACAAACACAAGAAACTCAAATCCTAAATCTAACACTAACGTTCAGTTTAAGAAAAAAGGAAGACAAATGACAATACAAAACACAAACTAAAATGTATTATACCTCTAGATTGATTGTTGTAATGTGCTCCAAGATTGGGTTGATGATTTGTGATAAATGTGGTTGCTCTCTTGCTTAGTAGTTGTCAAAGTGGGCAGCATGTACTTAAAAGTAATTGTTGTTGTTGTCCTTTGGATAGAGTTTCTTAAATAGACTCTCTCCCAAGGAAATGAGAGCTAGGATAGGCTTGCATGGGTGTGCAAGATAGCCTTTTAACAAGTGGCAAGAGGATATGAGATGTGCTAAATGGATGGAGGGGATTTCCTTAAAATACATGGAATAATGAGATGCAGGAAAGTGGAAAATGATGGAGGAGATCAAGTTGGAATGGAGAGACAAGTTTGCTCCATGTTACAAGGCTCACACACGTGGGAGCATGAGGAAGGGAAAAGTGGAGGAGGAGATCTATGGAAATGGATGGCCTAGATACACTTGGGATTTGAAATGAACTGTGGAGATTAAAGGGGAAAGTCCTTTAGACTTCAGTAGAAAGAGTTAAATTTTTAATTATAGAAAATGGATAAGGGCCTAATTAATTAAATGTTCCATTTAGTTAATTAGCAGGAGGAAATTAGCTTTAGGTAAATTAAGTAGGATGATTAATTTAATTAACCTAGTGACGAAAGGTAATGAATTAAGTAAATGGAATTTATTTAATTAATGCGAAGGGGGATTAGTTGACTAGTTAGTTAGGAAATAGTCAATTTGCAGGAATAATTAGCCAAATTAATTAATTAATGATTTATTTAGTTAATTTGCAAGAAAGCAATGGGGAAATTTTGGCGCAAATGCGGGGTGTCTACACTTCCCACCTCTTGCAAAATGGTTCACAAGGTATCTCAATCCCACAACTCCTACTCCTTTGTCTTCCTCAAACCTTTGGGATTCACAATGCCAAAGTCCCTCTTACAAAATCATCACATCTTAGTATCCCAAAGTTTGATTCCTTGATCCTCTCTCCATCTCATGCATCCTTTGGTATGAGATTCCCTGAACCCTATCCATCTTTCAAATAAGCATTTCCTTGGATCCCTATAGTTTGAATTCCAAGTTTAACCTACCACCTTACACGACCTAGTGTTGGTAGGTGGCGACTGATCAGGAAAGTCCGACATAAAAAATCCTATTTTTTGACCGACATAAGAAAACCCTATTTTTGTAACCGACAAAAAGGCTTGATAAAAAGTGGCTAAGGGTTAGGGTTTTGGTATGATTGTATTGTAGCATTTGCAACGGTATTGAGTTGCAGGGATTGCTGGTTGTAATCAGTTTGATTTAATGGATAATAATATTGGACTCTCTGTTTGGTGGATGTAGCCTGAGTTTGGGTGAACCACATTAAAACTTGTCTCTCACTGTTACTAATTATGTGTATTTCCATTCTTCTGTTTAATTTTTATTTGCATTTAATTGATATCTTCTGCTGGCTAACCCTAACAAGTGGTATCAGAGCGGGTTGTGTTCGATTATCGTCTGCAGGAAGGTCTCACGATTGAGTGGGAGTCTCACAATTGAGTGGGAGCAATGGCGGATGAGGGTAAATTAAAGGTCGATAAATTCAATGGGCAAAACTATCAATTATGGAAGATGCAGATGGAGGATTACCTCTATCAAAAGGATTTATGGATGCCGTTGGAAGGAGTAGCCAAGAAACTGGCAATAATGTCTGATGAGGATTAGAATCTTCTTGACAGAAAGGACTGGGAACCATTCGGTTGTGCCTGGCACCATCGGTGGCATTCAATATAACGGAAGCGAAGACAACAAATGGTCTTGTTGGTGCTCATTTTTGGCCTGGAAGTAAAGCTTGCAGGTGGAGGGTTTCTTTTTCAAACCCTAGGTTTCCCTCTTCATCGGCGTGAGTTTGTGTTGTGTCTTAGCGATCATGTTGATAGCACGGTGTCTTCTTCCATCGCTGAGACTTTGTGCTATCGGTGAATGAGATTATTGTTCTACCGATGGTGTTGGTCTTGCCGACAGGGGTAAGTCATGTATTCATCGGCAGGAGTGGGAGCTATTGGGTGAGCGGTCAGATGTTGGGTCGACAGTGTAGTGTTTGGCCGATGAAGATTCATCGGCGTGTGTCTTACCGAAGAAAGTGGGGTTGATGTTTGGCGATCGGCGAGACTTTTGAGATCGGGCTAGCAGTTGGAGGGTCCGCCGATGGGTAATGTTTGGCCGATGAGGTTTCATCGGCGTGTGTTTGGCCGACGGAGGGATGAGGCCATAGTTCATCGGCATGAGTTGTTATATCGGCGAGGGAGTTTTGAGCTGGGCCGATGGTATATGTCATAGCGATGGGTTCTTGGCGAAGGGTTGTGTGTCAAGCGTGGCAAAACGCTCGACACCTATCATGTGTGCGACCATGTTTATAAACTACTGATGTGAACTCCTCACCATGCATGTGGGATTATTCCCCTGTGTATTTTCAAACTTTGAGCGAAGCACTTTTGGCGGGAACTTCTATTTGAAGTGTTGCGACGGTTTCCATGTGGTTGCGGGTGGTTGAGGCCCTTAATGGTGACATTGTAGAGTTATGGGCGACGGTACAGGCGATCAGGTTGCCCAATTTTTGAGCGGAGGCTCCAGATAATGGCGCTTGGCTTGAGGCTCCTCTTTGTCTGCTGCATTTATTTTTTCTGAGCGCCATTCCTTCTGAGGACTGTACCTGGCAGAATTTTTGTCAAAGCCATGTAATTAATTGCTTGTGGTACACTACCTGGCTGTTATAAGCAGGAAGTGTTACCACTTTTTTAGAGGTTGTTGAAAGTTGAACATTTTGGCTCTGTGATACAAGACAACTAGTTTTGGCTACTCTATCCACAAAAAACTTGTGAGTTTATGTATCTCCTGTTGTATGTTTTTGTATGAATCCACTGATTTCATGGTTAAATTTATATGAGAAATGCTATGTTAGCATGTGTTTTGTTAATTCTGTCTCCAGTATTGCATGTATCTTTCTTCTGAGTCTGGGTATTTAAGGAATGTTGAGACTCTAGAACATAGAATTCCTGTGTTGAATGTCTGATCTTTTAACTTCTGCTCAAAGGTAGATTAAACTGTTTTCAGATTAAACATTGGGAAGGGTATACTGCAGTAGGGATGCCATAAGTATAGATTGATTAACACTCTATATCGGGAGATATCTGTAAGACAGGTATCATATGTATCCCCCTGAAATCTAGTTTTAGCTATTCATGCTGATCATTCACAGGTGTATGTCTACTGACTCCAGGCCCTGGATAGGCACCAATCTTGCTTTGTGTTTGTGTTACAACCATGTCCAGCTTTGTATCCGAACTTAAAATCAAAGTCAAACTCTAAAACAACCATTAGGACATTAGAATTAGTTTTAGGATCCTCAATCCTCTGTCTACAACTGCAAATAGGCCCAAAGCTAGCCCCTTTGCTCTTATCGTTCAATTTTGGTCTACTCACAGGAGGACTCATCTGCTTTCTGTCAACATCCCAGCCTTAGTATGCACATTATCATGGGTGTTGAGTAGGGAATACCCCCCTAGGTTTTGTAGAGCCTGAAGAAGAAGAGGAGATAAAATATAGAGTCTATCTCCTACACTGTTGGCCCCTGGCCCAGAGATCCTATTGATCATTGATGGCTACCTTGTAGGGAAATCTGGGAATAAGCATCCAGTCTGGGAAAGAACCAACAGAAATTGGCGACTCCGCTGGGGAATTGTGAAAGAACCCTGATTTACAAAAAGAAAACAGTTCCTAGTAACAGAAATTGGCGACTCAGAAGTAATCTCCCAACCGGTCAAAGTAAAATTTATATGCAGGGGAGAAGATCCCAACAAAATCCTTTATTTGAAGAGTTACCAGTAACAAGAAGAATGATGTACAGAAGAAAGGGAGCTATCTCAGTCAGTCGTGAGGGTTCCCCCAGAAAAAATGATGATATGCAAGACAATCCAAGGTCTTCAGACAAGACAGTACCTTATTTTTCAAACAATGAGGCTGAAATCCAGAGTGTGTATGAAAGACAACAGGGTAATGGTTTGAGAATAAGGTCAGAAGTGTTCCAAGAACGCCCATTTCTAGACCCTAGTGACAGATTTGAAGAGGCAGAGTCTTTGAGGGATGATGAAGATGATGACCAGAATGGTATGAGACCATCTACCTCCATGCCTAAGGAAGAACAGTTAGCTGAAGAAATCAGAAATCTAAGAGCAGAATTAGAGTATCTGCAAGCCATGAAAATCAGAGATGATATGAGGCAGAAAGTGCAAGCTTTAAGGACTGCCCAAAATAATTCAATTCCTACCCTTGAGAATGCAAATGTGCAGAGACATCAACAGAGAAATGAAGTGCAATATCAGCATAATGATGAGAGACAAAATGTGAATGATGCTAGGATACCACTGAATAATGTAAGAAACCAGAATGTAAACAGAAATATCAATGTTAATCAGTTTGACAGACAGCCCATGCAGCTAGATAGATTCAGACAGCTGGTGTTTGATGGTATTCCTGGGTATCCTAACCCCATTGACAAGCATCTGAGGCTGCAAGTGCCTAAATTTTCAGGAAACAACACTGTGTCAGGAGAAGATCATCTAAAAGCTTTTCAAAATGTCATGGATAACTTTGAGGTTGAACATGAGGATGTTTTCATGAAGTCATTCATGCAATCTTTAGTAGATGAGGCAAGGGAATGGTACAAGAATCTGCCTGACAGGAGTATTTCATCGTGGGATGATTTTAAAAGGATGTTCAAGGAGCAATATGGTGACAAAACTGACCCTAGCTTTTTTGTAAATGAATTTACCAGTATCACTAAAAGGTCAAATGAGCAGGTTGTAGATTTTAATGCAAGATTTACTAAAGTGTTAAACAAATTGCCACATCACATGAGGCCAAATGAACCAATGTGCATAATATTGTATATCAATGCCTTTGATGCAAAAACTGCATATGGATTAAGAGATAAAAGCCCTGCTACTCTCAGGGATGCTTTCAGAATTGTAGTGAATATTGAGAACAACAGGAAAGCATCAGGCAAGACTAACAGAAGGGATGATGTGAAAATTCTGCAGAATCCAAACAAGCCTCAGAACACTCAAGGTAATACGTCTGCCCCTGAAGATAAGATAGACAAATTGGCAAATGTTGTTAAGGACCTGAGTTATAGACTAGCTAGAAGCGAAAAAGGGATAGGTCCTGATAGGCAAGTCTATCAAAGGCAGGAAAAGAGGCCATCATTACATGATATGCCTTATAATACCAATTGACATAATGGTAAGCCTATATTCCCACACAACAACACAAATCAGAGAGCTCAACATGTCAAAGAAACTCCTGATCCTCTAAAGAAAGCTATAAATATTGTTGATGATACTCCATGGTGTATAATTTGTCAGATGCCACATTCACAGTCACAGTGTATGATTGCTCAGTCCTTGTATGATAATGCTGCATCTTGTAATGAATGCAATGAGCCACATTATGTGCAAGATGATGATGTTAATATGATGTCCATAAGCAATGGAGACCATCTTTATGATGCTGATGAGAGTACAGATAATGGAATTCGGGCCTGTCAATGGGATTCTTATGATGAAAATAATGAGGACAACTATGTGTATGCTCAGAGCTCACACAATTTTCTGAGTAACTTACAACGACCTTCTGATGAGGAAATTAGGGCCTTCACAGCTGCAACAGTTGCTCAAGTCAAAAGCAACTACAATCTCAGAGGTAAAAATCAAGTAAGCAGCCCACATCAGCCAGAAGGTATTTCTGCAGGTTAGCCACTGCATGGTCATAAGGGGATGGAATCACAAAAGAGGTTGTGGGTTAATAATAAACAGAATTTTAGACATAGAACAGGTCATGAATCTCAAGGACCAGAAAATAGAATCTCCCAAGCTGAAGATCAAAGCAAAGGTTCCCAAGACAAAAATGATGATCAGGGAACTATGAAAGTAAAAGCTAAATCAGTGCAGGATAAGAGTAAGATTGTGGAGCAAGCTACAACTGTTATACAAAATTATGCTCCATTTGATATAGCTCAAGTCCTCTCCCAGGTAAAAGTCTCTGTTCCACTTATGGAACTGATGAAAGTGGAAGAAGTTAAGAATAGGACAATATCCCTAATTTCAGGGGTACCTTTTCAAGCTAAACAAAATGCTCAGACCCAGGGTGAGAAACATGTCATATGTAATGAAGAAGATGAGGCTCCTGAGGTTTATTTAGGAATGACTATGACAAAGTGTCCTTCACAAGTGGAACCATTTTATGTATCCCTGGTTATAAATGGAAAAATAATCAGAAATTGTATGCTTGATTCTGGAGCATCTACAAATGTCATGCCTTTGGCCATCATGCAACAAGTTGGATTGAAAATTGACAAGGCATGTGGAAAACGTTATGCTATGGATGCCAGAGAGGTACCAGTTATTGGAATCATGAAGGATGTAGATTTCAAACTGGCGGCATTTCCTGAGAAAAGATATAAAATGAATATAACAGTGGTTGACATCAAGCCACAGTATGGTATGTTACTGTCAAGAAGATGGGCAGCACTAATTGGTGGAAGTATGCAGCTGGACTTGTCATATGCCATGATTCCAATGAATGGCAGGGATGTTAAGCTAATCAGAGAACAGAGATCATCAGAGACAGTGGAAGACCAAGAAGCAGAGGAACAAATATGCTTTGTAAACACTGACTGTGATAACTTCAAGGTTGTCTCAGATGATAGAGAGAATACAGAAAAAATGTCTGCAGTAAAGAGCTGGACCAGCAGGGTTTGTGGACCATGTATTTTGATGGAGCTTGTGCAAAAGAAGGCTCTGGAGCTGGAGTTGTTTTTCTATCCCCAACTGGTAAGCTCCTCAAATTCTCTTTCTTGCTGAGGTTTGTTTGCACAAACAACATTGCAGAATATGAGGCTTTGCTTTTAGGCCTAAATATAGCCCTCAAACATGGAATCAAAATGCTAAGAGTATTTGGTGATTCTGAGCTGATTGTATCCCAAATTAGAGATAGGTATGCTTCAAAAAACAAAAGATTGAAACAATACAAGCATGCTGTTTGGGATACCATTGAACTTTTTGATGCATTTTCAATAGGCTGGGTAGAGAGATCAAAGAATGTTATGGCTGATTTCTTAGCTAATGTTGCAATAAGGCCAAATGACATTACTCTGTCAGATGTTACAAATGTAGAAGTTAAAATCAGGCCTGCAGTACCAGAAAATATATGCAGTTGGCAAGTGTTTAATGATGATAGGGACTTGTTAAAATTTTTGCACTGCATAGATGAATATGAAAATCAAGAAATTGATTTCCAAGCTTTTGTAGAGACTGTAGATGGAAAAGAAACTCTTGTGGGAAAGGAGATAATTCAGTTGAAGACTAATAAAATCCCTAGAGGGTTGGTAGCTTTGGAAAGAGCTTTTGACAGTAGAGACCAATTGGTCACAAAGACATCTCCCACAAACAAGGAGGATTTAGAAGAGATAAATTTGGGAACATCTCAGACCCCCAAGAAAGTATATATTGGTAAACAACTCAAACCACACATCAGGAGTATGCTGATTGCATTACTGAAA
Source organism: Cunninghamia lanceolata (assembly GCA_027924645.1). Taxonomy (NCBI): domain Eukaryota; kingdom Viridiplantae; phylum Streptophyta; class Pinopsida; order Cupressales; family Cupressaceae; genus Cunninghamia; species Cunninghamia lanceolata. The sequence continues at coordinate 29,416 of BSBN01002193.1, forward strand.
AGGTACAAACATGTTTTTGCTTGGTCATATGAGGACCTAAAAGCCTACAGGGAAGATTTATTCCAGCATGAGATCCCATTGAAGCCGGGAGCTAAGCCATTCAGACAGAGGCAAAGACCTATTAATCCTACCTTGGCTCCAAAGATGCAGGAAGAACTTAAAAAGCTTAGGGAAGCTGGAATAATTGTGCCAATCAGACATTCAACTTGGGTGTCTAACCTTGTCCCAGTTAGAAAAAAGAATGGTGATATTAGGCTTTGTGTTGACTTCAGGAACTTAAATGTATCCTCTTTAAAGGATAACTATCCACTGCCTAATATGGAAGCTATGTGTCAGAGAGTGACTGGTTGTGAACTCTTATCCATGATGGATGGATTTTCAGGTTATAATCAGGTGAAGGTAAAGGAATCAGAACAGTATAAGACTGCCTTCACCACCCCATGGGGAACTTATGTATATGTTAGAATGCCGCTTGGGCTAACAAATGCAGGTGCTACATTTCAAAGGGCAATGGATGTTGCTTTTGCAGGGTTGATTGATTCAATCCTGGCTGTGTATCAAGATGATCTGACTGCTTATTCAAAGAAAGAAGAGCAACATTATTTGCATCTAGAGCATATTTTCATAAGAGCACTGGAGTATGGCATTTCTTTAAATCCAAAGAAGTGTGCTTTTGGGGTGGTTGAAGGAAAACTCCTAGGGCATATTGTTTCCAAGGATGGAGTTAGGATAGATCCAGAGAGAGTGGCTGCTATTGACAGAATTCAAATGCCAAAAACTGTAAAAGGAGTTCAGTCCTTCTTTGGACAGATAAATTTTGTTAGGAGATTTGTTCCCAACTTTGCAGAAACCACAAGGAACATTTCCAAGATGATGAGGAAGGATGCCACTGTCCACTAGGAAAGTGAAGCAATTGAATCATTTCAGAGTATCAAAGAGGCAATCAAAATGGCCCCTGTTCTTAAATCTCCTGATTTTTCTAGGCCATTCCAATTGTTTTCATTTGCTTCCTTTCACACTGTTGCTGCATGTTTGCTACAGAAAAATGAAGATGGTTTTGAACAGCCCATAGCTTTCTTCAGTATGTCCTTGCAGGCTTCTGAGTTGAAATATGATATTATGGAAAAACAGGCATATGCACTAGTCCGAACCATCAAAAGTTTCAGACCATACCTGGTAGGATCACATATAATTGCATATGTACCCCATGCAGCAGTCAAAGACATTTTCACTCAACAGGAAGTGACTGGAAGAAGGTGTAGATGGATAAACAAACTGCAGGAGTTCAACATAGAAATACAAATTACCAAGTTGGTAAGAGGGCAAGGATTAGCCAAGATGATGGCACAGTCAAACTTGGAAGCATGCCAAGTTAATGTAGTCCAAAATGAGAATGTAAATGTATCAAGATCTGAATGGTACAAGGACATTATATACTACTTGCAAAATCTGAATTGTCCTTCCCATTTCAGTGACAGTCAAAAGAGGACTTTAAAGTTACATGCAATCAGGTATGTTATTGTTCAAGGTGAGCTATACTGGAAAAACCCTGATGGTGTGCTGCTGAGATGTGTGGATGAAGATGTAGCTAACAATGTTTTGAATGATATGCATAAAGGATTGTGTGGTGGCATTATACTGCCCAAACAACAGCTCATAAGATTCTCAGAGCAGGATATTGGTGGCCTACTCTCTTTTCAGATGCACAAAGGTTAGTAAGGAAGTGTGACCCTTGCCAGAGATTCTCAGGAAAATTGAAATATGATGGTGCTTTACCCCTCAGAACTGTAACTGTGGATGCTCCATTTCAGCAATGGGGAATTGACTTCATAGGGGAAATTGCAGACAAGTCAAGTGGGGGACACAGTTGGATTTTGGTGGCAACTGATTACTTTACCAAATGGATTGAGGCCATTCCAACTAAGAGAGCTACAAGTAAGGTGGTGATGGATTTCATACTGGAAAATGTTATCATTAGGTTTGGAGTACCATTCAAGATAGTTACTGATAATGCTATGTGCTTCAGATCAGGTGAATTTGTTGATTTTTGCAACAAATATGGGATCAGTCTATCATATGCATCACCATACCACCCACAAGGAAACAGTCAAGCAGAATCAAGCAATAAAAGCATCATGAAAATTATCAAGAGGATACTAGACAAGAACAAGAGAGCTTGGGACTCAAAATTAAAGTTAGCAATATGGGCTGACAGAGTGACAGTAAAAAAGGCTATTGGAATGTCACCCTTTGAGCTAGTATATGGTGCATTAGCCAGATTACCCACAAATAATTTCCTACCAGTTTACAAATTCATCCAGGAAAATGATGAGGAGATTGAAGACTCCATGACAGAAAGAGTGAACCAGTTGGTTGCACTGGATGAAGATAGAAGGAAAGCACACCAGATCAATCTCAAGAGACAACAAGATGTGAAATACCTGTTTGATAGGAGAGCTAAAAAAAGAAAATTTCAGGTCAATGATCTGGTGCTTGTATGGAATGCAAAAGATCAGGACAAGGGTAAACATGGTAAATTCAAACCCTTATGGATGGGCCCATATCAGATTTACAGTACCCATGGGGAGGACTCTTATTTCCTCCAGGCCCTAGATGGCGAAGTTCTGGAATTGCCTGTGCATGGCCAATTCCTCAAGTTCTACTTTGCATGATGACTTATCTCTGTGCACATGTGTAAAATTATGTATATATTGTAGGTGCCTTGTACAGTTCGTGCCTTTTTTTTTGGTTTTGTGCCTGGTCTGCCCGGAGATCTGGTTCTCGCTGCAGGTTTTCACCTGCACGTCCCCATTCGGAGCCAGTGTTGGTGCTCATTTTTAGCCTGGAAGTAAAGCTTGCAGGTGGAGGGTTTCTTTTTCAAACCCTAGGTTTCCCTCTTCATCGGCGTGAGTTTGTGTTGTGTCTTAGCGATCATGTTGATAGCACGGTGTCTTCTTCTATCGCTGAGACTTTGTGCTATCGGTGAATGAGATTGTTGTTCTACTGATGGTGTTGGTCTTGCCGACAGGGGTAAGTCATGTATTCATCGGCAGGAGTGGGAGCTATCGGGTGAGCGGTCAGATGTTGGGTTGACAGTGTAGTGTTTGGCCGATGAAGATTCATCAGCGTGTGTCTTACCGAAGAAAGTGGGGTTGACATTTGGCGATCGGCGAGACTTTTGAGATCGGGCTAGCAGTTGGAGGGTCCGCCGATGGGTAATGTTTGGCCGATGAGGTTTCATCGGCGTGTGTTTGGCCGACGGAGGGATGAGGCCATAGTTCATCGGCATGAGTTGTTATATCGGCGAGGGAGTTTTGAGCTAGGCCGATGGTATATGTCATAGCGATGGGTTCTTGGCGAAGGGTTGTGTGTCAAGCGTGGCAAAACGCTTGACACCTATCATGTGTGCGACCATGTTTATAAACTACTGATGTGAACTCCTCACCATGCATGTGGGATTATTCCCCTGTGTATTTTCAAACTTTGAGCAAAGCACTTTTGGCGGGAACTTCTGTTTGAAGTGTTGCGACGGTTTCCATGTGGTTGCGGGTGGTTGAGGCCCTTAATGGCGACATTGTAGAGTTATGGGCGATGGTACAGGCGATCAGGTTGCCCAATTTTTGAGCGGAGGCTCCAGATAATGGCGCTTGGCTCGAGGCTCCTCTTTGTTTGCTGCATTTATTTTTTCTGAGCGCCATTCCTTCTGAGGACTGTACCTGGCAGAATTTTTGTCAAAGCCATGTAATTAATTGCTTGTGGTACACTACCTGGCTGTTATAAGCAGGAAGTGTTACCACTTTTTTAGAGGTTGTTGAAAGTTGAACATTTTGGCTCTGTGATACAAGACAGCTGGTTTTGGCTGCTCTATCCACAAAAAACTTGTGAGTTTATGTATCTCTTGTTATATGTTTTTGTATGAATCCACTGATTTCATGGTTAAATTTATATGAGAAATGCTATGTTAGCATGTGTTTTGTTAATTCTGTCTCCAGTATTGCATGTATCTTTCTTCTGAGTCTAGGTATTTAAGGAATGTTGAGACTCTAGAACATAGAATTCCTGTGTTGAATGTCTGATCTTTTAACTTCTGCTCAAAGGTAGATTAAACTGTTTTCAGATTAAACATTGGGAAGGGTATACTGCAGTAGGGATGCCATAAGTATAGATTGATTAACACTCTGTATCGGGAGATATCTGTAAGACAGGTATCATATGTATCCCCCTGAAATCTAGTTTTAGCTATTCATGCTGATCATTCACAGGTGTATGTCTACTGACTCCAAGCCCTGGATAGGCACCAATCTTGCTTTGTGTTTGTGTTACAACCATGTCCAGCTTTGTATCCGAACTTAAAATCAAAGTCAAACTCTAAAACAACCATTAGGACATTAGAATTAGTTTTAGGATCCTCAGTCCTCTGTCTACAACTGCAAATAGGCCCAAAGCTAGCCCCTTTGCTCTTATCTTTCAGTTTTGGTCTACTCACAGGAGGACTCATCTGCTTTCTGTCAGCATCCCAGCCTTAGTATGCACATTATCATGGGTGTTGAGTAGGGAATACCCCCCTAGGTTTTGCAGAGCCTGAAGAAGAAGAGGAGATAAAATATAGAGTCTATCTCCTACACTGTTGGCCCCTGGCCCAGAGATCCTATTGATCATTGATGGCTACCTTGTAGGCAAATCTGGGAATAAGCATCCAGTCTGGGAAAGAACCAACAGGTCTAATGAAAGATTTGGCTAAATTGTATGAAAAACCCTCAGCCTCAAATAAGGTATTTCTCATGAAGCGTTTGTTTAATCTGAAAATGGTTGAAGGTGGATCTGTGACAGATCATTTAAATGAATTTAATACGATTGTTAGTCAATTAACTTCTGTAAATGTAAAATTTGATGAAGAAGTTAGAGTTCTCTTGATATTATGTTCATTGCCTGAAAGCTAGGATAGTTTGGTAATGGCGGTTAGTAACTCTATTTCTGGTTCAAATACCCTGAAATTTGATGATGTTGTTGGTGTTATTCTGAGTGAGGAAATTTGTAAGAAAAGCTCAAGTGGATCCAAATCAGGCAGTGTTTTGAATGCAGAAAGCAGGGGCAGATCAAAGGAGAGAGGAAAAGGTTCTGGAGGTCATGGGAAGTCACGAGGAAAATCAAAGGACAAGAGATCCCAATCTAGAGGACAGAAAGATTGCTGATATTGTGGGAAACTAGGTCATCTAAAGAAAGATTGCTGGTCTCAGAAAAATAAAGAAGGAGACAAACAAGAAGGCAATAAGGAGGCAAATGTGGTAAGCAATAAGTCTGAAGATGATGCTTTGATTATTTCCCTAGATAATGCTGATGATTCATGGGTTTTAGATTCAGGGGCCTCATTTCATGCTACGCCCCATAGAAGTTATTTTCTTGATTATGTCCAAGGAGATTTTGGGCTTGTTTATTAGGGAGATAATGAACCTTGTCAGATTGTTGGAAAGGGAAGAATCAAGATTAAGTTGCAGAATGGGAATCATTGGCTACTACAAGAGGTAAGGCACGTTCTAAGGCTCAGTAGGAATTTAATTTCAGCAGGGCAGCTAGTTGAACAAGGTTGCATTGTTACATTTACTGATAAAAATTGGAAGGTTTCAAAAGGTGCCTTAGTAGTAGCAAAAGGTGTGAAAGTAGGCACCTTATATCTTTGTACAGGCCATACTGTTCCTTCTACTTTAGCTGTTACAGAGAAAAAATAAACAGGTTCAGGAACAGTTGCTACAGGTTTCCAGGAAGAGACTGGAAAAGTTGCTGCAGGTTCTGAGACAACACTGTGGCATAACAGACTTGGGCATATGAGTGAAAAAGGTATGAAGGTACTTCATTCTAAGAAAGTTTTACGAGGTCTAAAATGTATTAATATGGATTTCTGTGAAAGTTGTGTGTATGGTAAACAAAAGAGAGTCAATTTTCTCAAGGATGGGAAGCAAAAGAAAAATAAAAAGTTAGAGCTTGTACATACAGATGTATGGGGACCAGCTCAGGTATCTTCTCTCGGTGGCTCTCGGTATTATGTTACATCCATAGATGATGCAACTAGGAAGGCCTGGATTTATTTCCTTAGACAGAAATCTAATGTATTTGAAACATTTAAGAAATGGAGAAGCTTGGTTGAGAATGAGACATATAAAAGATTAAAATGTCTTAGATCTGATAATGGCAATGAGTATTGCAACAAAGAATTTGAAGATTATTGTTCCTTTAATGAAATTCGTAGGCAGAAAATGGTTCCAGGGACTCCACAGGAAAATGGAGTGGCTGAACGCATGAATAGGACAATAATGGAGCGTGCAAGGACCATGAGATTGCATGCTGGGCTGCCTTTAAATATGTGGGCAGAGGCTGTCAACACTGTTGTATATTTAATTAATGGAGGTCCTTCAGTTCCTTTGGGCTGTGGTATTCCAGAGGAAGCATGGACAGGTAAGAAGGTGAGTTATTCTTTTCTGAAAACCTTCGGCTGTGAAGCATTTGCACATATAGATTATGAAAATAGAACCAAGTTGGATGCAAAATTAAAAAATTGTACCTTCGTTGGATATGGCATTGATGAATTTGGTTATAGGCTTTGAGATTTTGAAAATCAAAAAATTGTGAGAAGCAGGGATGTTATATTCAATGAGAAGGTGTTGTACAAAGATTAGTTGCGGCAACATGAGAAGAAAGAAAAATATTATGTGGTGTTGGATGATACTCCAAATAGTGATGTTCCAGTGGTTCCTCATGCTCCGCAACAACAACCAGAAATCCCACAAACTCCAGTGAATGTTAGATGGTCAACAAGGATATGTAGACCTCCTGATAGGTTTTCTTCCTCTTTGTATTCTATTTTGTTAATAGATGCTGGTGAACCAGAAGGGTATGATGAAGCTATGCAGGTGGATACACAGGTTCAGTGGGAGCTTGCAATGAAAGAAGAAATGGACTCCTTGCTGAAAAATCAGACTTGGGAATTATGTAAGTTACCTGCAAGTAAAAAGGCTTTACCAAACAAATGGGTTTACAGGCTGAAAGAGGAAGATGGAAGTAAGAAAAGATTTAAGGCCAGGTTAGTTGTAAAAGGATTTGCACAGAAAAAGGGCATTGATTTTGATGAAATATTTTCTTCGGTTGTCAAGATGACTTCTATTCATACTATTTTAAGTATTGTGGCTACTGAAGATTTGCATTTGGATCAGCTAGATGTGAAAACTGCCTTTCTCCATTGTGATTTGGAGGAGGAGATATATATGGAACAACCCCAAGGATTTGAGGTCAAAGGTAAGGAGAAATAGGTGTGCAGATTGAAGAAGAGTTTGTATGGCCTGAAACAAGCACCTCGGCAATGGTATTTGAAATTTGACAGTTTTATGGCTGAGCAAGGCTACAACAGGTGTAATTCTGACCATTGTGTTTATTTTAAGAGGTTGGATAATGATAGCTACATTCTTTTATGTTTATATGTTGATGACATGCTTGTAGCTGGGTCTAACATGGATCACATTAGAGAGTTAAAACATCAGTTAGCACAGTTATTTGATATGAAGGATTTGGGGGCAGCAAAACAAATCCTTGGTATGAAAATTTGTAGAGATAGGAAGAACAGAAAATTGACTCTATCTTAGGCTGCTTATGTTGAAAAGGTGTTGCAGAGATTCCATATGGAGAATGCAAAAGCTGTCAGTACACCTTTGCCTAGTCATTTGAAACTGACTAAGGAGATGTGTCCTAAGACACAAGAGGAGGAAGAAAAAATGTCCAAGATACCATATGCTTCATCTGTAGGAAGTTTAATGTATGCCATGGTATGTACAAGACCAGATATTACACATGCTATAGGAGTTGTTAGCACGTATATGAGTCATCCCGGATTTGAGCATTGGAATGTAGTAAAATGAATTCTCAGATATTTGAGAGGTACATCCAATAAACACTTTTTTTTGGGGGGCTCTAATATTGATTTAGTAGGCTATGTAGACTTAGATTTAGCAGGGGATATTGATACCAGGAGGAGTACTACAGGTTATGTCTTTACTATAGGTGGGACAGCAGTGAGCTGGATCTCACAATTGCAAAAGGTGGTTGCTTTATCCACCATAGAGGCAGAGTATGTAGCTACAACCGAGGCAAGCAAGGAGATGATATGGCTGACCTCTTTCATGGAAGAATTGGGCAAACAATAGGCTAACAATTCTTTGTATACAAACAGTCAGAGTGCCATACATCTTGCAAAGAACTATGCTTTGCATTCAAAAACCAAACACATACAGTTGAGGTATCACTTTATTCGTTCGGTGTTGGATAATGGATAGTTAAGGTTGGAAAAGATACATACAGATGAAAATCTAGTGGATATGTTTACAAAGGCAGTGACAAGGGAGAAGCTGAGCTCCTCTTCAGCTTCGATTGGTCTTCTAGACTGAAAACAATAAAAATAGAACAGTAAAGTCTAGGGTGCTTATTTCCAGTGGGAGCTGCATGTGTAGCGGTGTTGTCCAGGCTTAGTCTCCAAGTGGGAGATTGTTTGGTGTGGAGCCTGATCAGTCTCCAAGTGGGAGATTGTTGGTAGGTGGTGACTAATCAGGAAAGTACTGTACACTAGCCATGTATCCTCGCCGGGGTTCGGAGGTGCAGCCCCCGAAATTTTTTTTTAAGAGCCGACATAAAAAATCCTATTTTTTTGACCGACATAAAAAAACCCTATTTTTGTAACCGACAAAAAGGCTTGATAAAAAGTGGCTAAGGGTTAGGGTTTTGGTATGATTGTATTGTAGAATTTGCAACAGTATTGAGTTGGAGGGATTGCTGGTTGTAATTGGTTTGATTTACTGGATAATAATATTGGACTCTCTGTTTGGTGGATGTAGCCTGAGTTTGGGTGAACCACGTTAAAACTTGTCTCTCGCTATTATTAATTTTGTGTATTTCCATTCCTTTGTTTAATCTTTATTTGCATTTAATTGATATCTTCTACTAGCTAACCCTAACACCTAGGATGTCATTAATGGTTTTGAATGGATGCCACAAAATAGGGGTTGACTTTCAAATGCCTCTCAATACATGTGGGCACCTGAAGAATGTGGGTTCAAGTACATGGCTATGTAAAGACAATGCACATGGACATAAGCATCCTGCAAGCTTCTTTAATACTCGTATTTTCTTTCCTAGCTTGCATAATGAAATTGTAATGCTATATACATTTTTTCAAGATGTAATAAGGGTTGGTCATTGAGCCAATTTCCTAACCATTTTTGTCCAAGGTTATTTTAGGGAATCAATTGATGCATGTCTAGTCTAAAAGGGGACTAGATACACTTCATAACTCATAGGAAGGGTATTCAATGGAAACCATTCTCGTAAATGGATGTCTCCATGACAATTTGTAATCATTTAGGAGGTGCTTGAACCTAGTTGTGGATCCTCTCTTGCCATATTTGTTGGTATGAATGTATTAGGGGTTAGATGAATGTGTGACAACTTCTAATGTATTGCAAGGCTTTTGTGATGGTTTCTCCTTTGTTTCATGTAGGTTCATGCAACATTGAGATAAATTATTAAGCATATCTAATTACATGAAGTGCTATTAATGATTTATATGTATATACCCATCCGGTTCCATTCATACTCTGCAAGTGTATCCTCTTCTTCCATGAGGATTATGAATCTATTACCTAATGGAGTAGGAATCAGTTTGATTAGTGAAGGGCCAAATAATATTCAAATTCATTCTCTCCATCATTAGTAGTTTAGGAGTAGATTAGGGTTCTACATGCTTTCATGATTCGGTGATATAACCCAAGGAACATTTTGAGTGAGCACAAATTGTTAAGATTGTTAGAGAATCATGTCATGCATGCCTATACCTTACTCTTGTGTATGAAAGGATAAGTGGATTCACTTGTGGGGGATATAATATTGTTGTCATCTTTAGGTGCATGTTCAAGAATGTAGTTATCATCTTAATAAGAGGTTTTACAAGAAGCTAGTTAACCTCTAGCCTATTGACAAATTTTTTGTTCAAACATACATTGGGTATAGTTGTTGCCGGTTTAGTCATGTTCATCATACTTTGATAGATGTCATATTAAGGATACCTCTGGGAAGTACCCTCTTAGGTTTACCTGAGCCCAAAGGTGAAGGTGAGCATACCTACTCACAAAAACTAACCTATTCATGCCATTGTATGAGCATAAGTCCTACCTATTACCTTTGTCAACATTATCCTTTGGCTTAGGTTTTGGTGCAAGTCTTTGGGATTTATGGAGATACATGTTTGAGAGCCAATAAATGACATTATTATTGGGGAAAACTTTATATCTTGGTTCGTATTTTGAACTCTTGTAACTTAGTCTTTGAAGCAGTTATTTGTAGTTGTGTCATTTTTCTTGTGTGCAGTTGGCAACCTATCAACTAGCACCATCAAATTGTGCCACTATTGGGGATAGTGTAACTTTGGTTTCTATATTTCATACCTTTGCAACTTGATTTTTTTTGGTAACAATGTCTTTGGTGTGTGTAGTTGGTAGCTAATTAACTTGCACCAATAAATGACGTCGTTGCATTAAAGGGTTGAAGTTTATTAAAGACTCTACTAGTGGAAGATGACCCAAAAAATTTCCTTCCTTAGTGGTTCTCTTGCTTCAAGGATTTCTTCATTCAACCAAGTGGAAACTCTGCTATCATGAATCAAAGTGTTTGCTATTGTTCCAAGTCTGCTGACAATGTTGCAAAATCATATCTTAAGGTGCAATAGTAAAATAAGGTACACAAGTCTATTCTTCTCTTCCTCGTGGTGAGATTGTGCTTTTCCATAAAAGAAACATCTATTTGTAAGAAACATAGTCTTGTTTTGACATGCTATAAATTTGGTCATGGGTCATAGGTCTCAAAGTTGCTCTAGGACTACTCATTCATATGCACCTCCTTATGTTTCAAGCCCTAAGTATTATGCTGATGAGTACAACTCAGACTACTATAGTGATGTATCCTATTATTGTTGTAGCAATCACACTCCATCTCCAATCCATTCCCTAAGCTTGCATGCTTCCATGAAAAAATAAAATGGACTCATTTGGCAACACAAAGAGGTTGAAAGATAAACCAAGATGCTTGAATTCAAGCTGCAATCCATTACCTAGCCTACTATTAGAAAAAAACCAAGTTAGTCAATCTCATATTATCCATATTGATACCACCTACAAGCAACTTTATCTTTCTTGGGTGGACTATAAAATTAAAATAATGACTGAAAAAATCTTTAATCAAATACCTGGGTTTGATGGGCTTGATGTCATTGAAGGGGAGTCACATGTCAATGCATTCTCAAATTTCATGGAGGAATTTCATTTTGAAGATGAAGACATGTGGATGTGGTTTTTTGTTAGGTCTTTGTGTTGGAAGGCACAAAGATGGCTTAGAAACTTTCCTAAGCACCATTTTTCTTCTTGGAATGACCTTGTGACTACATTTTCCAAGAATTACACATGTAATATTGACCTCGATTCTCTTTTCCAAAAATTAGTGAATATCAAAAGGTAGGAAGGAGAGTTAAGTTGTGATTTTAGTCACATGTTTTCTATTTCTCATTTAAAAATTCTAAGGAAGTTTAGGCCTGATGTAAATGTATGTATTGACATATTTTGTGAAGCCTATGAAACTATCATAAGCTCAGTGCTAAAAGAAATGAAGCCTACAAGTTTGTAGTAGGCCTATGCCTAGGTTGACTCCCTCGAAAAGATGAGGGATGCGCACATAATGCTACTATTGTCTTCAAATGAGGATGTTGCTAAGTGATGAATGGATATGTAATGTATTGGGGTTACTTAAAAGAACCTTGTTGCTATGAATGTTTAGAAGAGACCAAGAAGGATGATGTAACATCATGGGACAATTATGTAAATGAGGTAGATAATGTTTACATTAATTTGCGATTAGACATGAGTCAATTCACGAGAATACAAATGATGATAGGTGCTCTAGTTTTGATTTTGAAGAACATTAGGATAATTATCTATTTAATGAACTCCCATGCTTGGTCCCTAATTATGGTGGTGTAGATGATTTCCTTGTTGCAAGTGTTTGTCCCCATTAAAATGAGGTAGAAAATTTTACACTATGAAATGAATGTGCTAATAGGACTAATGGTGTTGACTTATGGCATTAGTTTTTTACTCTTGAGGGGATGTATGCATCTAATAATGATGTTGCAGGTATTCATGTTGAGGGAGATGTGCATAATGTTTCTTGTGGAAACACTTAGGCATTTTCTTCTTTTGCTAATGACCTATACATTGACTTGTATCAGTCAAATGATTCAACTATTCCTAACATCAAAAATCATGTCTACCATGATGCAATCTTTGAGGTTGACATGATTATGTATGTTGCAAATGAAGTTTCTTATTTTGTGGTAGATCTTTGTGCTTGTGTGTAGGAGGAGGATGAAGAAGAAAGAAGTTATGTATTTATATGTGGCAGTGAGTATGGTGCAACAGATTGCTGAGATGAATTTGAAACAGAGAGGCAATGGGATGGATTCAATCCATCACTTGATTTGCCTCTGTATGATTCTTATGTTGATGATCTTAATGAAGATGTAGATCACTTATATGATCCAAGCATGGACCACTACATTAACATATGTGGGGATGATGTATGTTGTCTGCATGTTGTCCAAGAGCTTGATGTGAATGTTACTAACTATGAAGCTTTCTTTTGTGATGAAGACTAAGTTTCTAATGCTATGGATGATGGTGATGTAGTTGAACTAGAATACTTTATATGGGTGTAGCACATGAGTGTAAGTGATGCTAAGCTATAATGCATGTATGAACTTTAAGGTCAGCTTGTGGCAACTCATCTTGATGATATGCTAGAGCTCAAGACATTCCAATTTGATATGCAAAAAGAAGTCTTTCTTTGTGTAAATCAGAAGGATAGTGAGGTATATTTTTCCATGTCATGTAAATTGGAGGCATTCACTTTTTTCCCTGGTTCATATGAAGAGGTTAGTAAATATGATAATGTTGCTACCATGGATGGTGAAGGTTTACATTCATCCATGTCTTTTGATAATGACCTAGTTTTTGATAATTCACCCAGTGTTGTTATGAGCATGCATGAAATGTATGATAATGTGGGGTGGCATGGATCAAGCACCTACTATTTGTGGGTGGATTGTGCTGGTAACTCTAATGTTGAGTTTGATCCTAGCTCCTTAAGCATTGGTTACTTGATTATGAATACATGTAAGGGATTCACTTTGTAGCTGAGTGGTGGATACATTTTCAAATTTAGCTTGTCTTTGACAGAGGCAAATGAGTTCTAGTAGTTTATCCATGCCTTTATTTCATGGATCTTCTTTACAAGGTATGACTTACAAGTTATGTACGGTTTTGGTTATAGACATTCAATTTTAGTGTCATTTGTGCCTCCATGCCATTGGTTGCATGTTGTTGTTTTGTCTTGTATTTATCCCCTTGTTATTATGTCTTGTATATACATGTGTTTTGCCTTATGTTCTTTTGTCCACTCTTCATTGTTCCTTTTTAGATTTTTGGTTGGCTCTTGGAGATTTATCTAGATTCTTGTTGTGCTTGCAAGAGGTACGCATCCCCAACCAGAGCCTATGTTGGCAATATTCCTTGTATGCCCTAAAAATGCATAAGCTTCTAAGTCTCAAGTCCCCTTTGTTGCCTTAGCCTCACTTTTCCCATCATTAATAACAAATCAAATAATTTCTTCAATGGCCCCCCTTGGTCAAATTTGTGCTTGAGTGTTGTGCTTTGCCTCCCTTCATACTCTTTTCATGTGCCTAAATTCCAAAAATGCTAAATTTTTTTAAGAATGAGGGTGTTTGGATCAATTTCTAGACTTCGACAAGGTTTTGGGTTTCTCATGCTTGCATACCTTTCCTTCATCCCCCACTTCCCTGATTCCTCATGCCTTCACACTTATTATTTATCTCTTATGGTTTTTTAGGGGTTTTCCTTACCCATTTACATCTTTCCTCAGATGCCTGATTCCCCACACTTCTTGGACCTTGATCCCTTGTCTTCCTTTGGGATTTTATAATTCTACTTACTTCCTTACATTCCTTCCAAAGGAATCGGTCACACTGATCCTGATCCCCACAATATCAAGTATCCTTGAATCCCAATCTTTGCTATGTCACAAGTTCCTAGACTTTTTCCTACCATCATACCTAAAGAGTTTTCAATATCCCAGAATCTTGAACCGACCACCCCATCGAGCTTTTGGGTTTTCCTTTCCCTCTGCTCCTTTGGTATTTGTCATTCCAAAAGCCCAATTCCCACCTCCCTACATGTCTTGCCACTCATATGCTTTTAGATTTGTTCATCTCCATTCCCTAATTGTATTTGGTATCCTTGGATCTCAATCCTTGTTGTCTTACCAATTATTTCTCCTTGGGACCTTAGACCTTTACTTCTTAGTTCACCTTTGTTTCCCTCTACATTTGATATTCCCAAATCTTGACCTTTGCTCCTCTACTCATGCATTCCTTCCCTAAACCTTCAGAGTTTTCCATGCCTTCCTACCTCTTGAAAACTTATTTGCAAGGTATCCCAATTCCTTGACTCTCACTTTCTTGCTCTCCAGACCTTTGAGATTCATGATGCCAATGTCCCTCCTAAAAAATCCCTAACTCTCCTTTGTCTTCCCCAAACCTTTAGGACTCATAATACCAACATCCCTCCTAAAAAATCCTTTCCCTTGCACCTCGATATCTCAAAGTTTGACTCCTTGGTCCTCTCTCCATCTCAATCACCCTTTGGTATGAGATTCCCAAAACCCTTGATCTCAAACCTCTAGGGCATTTTTACCTTGTGCATCTTTTAGGCAAGGATTTCCTCGTACTCCATCATCTGAATGCCAAGTTTCACCTACCTCCCTACATGACCTAGGATGTCATTAATGGTCCCAAATGTAGACAATATAGTAGGTGTGATAAGTGATGATCAAAATGAAGATTAAAACTAATCTAATGCATAAACAAAACGATTATACCTTCATTGAAATCTCACAAATCCATGCGGGAAGGAGATGCACCCAAGAGCTCCTCAAGATTGTTCCCGTGATCAGTGTGACTAATGTGGATTGCTCAAAGCTTTTTAACACAAATGTAGATGAGAGACAAGGTGGATGGATAGATTAGATGGGATTGAGGCAAGATTTTGACATTATGGTGGCATGATAAGGAGATTGTGGAGAGATTTTGGCAGAGGTTTGGTGCATGATTGAGTCTCTCTCAAATGGCTTGGAGAGGGTTTCATCTATAGAGTTCTGGGAATGAGGATGGAGGGTCAAGATTAGAAGGTGAGATCAAGGGCTAGGAATCAATGAGAGTTAGGGTTAGGATAGAAGCCATAGCCTTGTGACAAGTGTCACAAGGAGAGTGGATGAGGGAGATCAATGGTTGAAACTTGGTCAATGGGATTGGAGGGCTCTCATTAAAAGTGAATTTTAAATTCACATGGGGAAAGGTGTGGAGGATTAAAATGAATAAAAGATTCATTTTGGGAAGAGGGGACATGACAAGTGAATTTTTAATTCACTTTTATGTGGAGATGTGAAGATGGTACTCTTACATGTGTAAGAGAATAATAAATGAGGGTTAAGGGGGATTTGACCCTTTGAATAAAAGATTGATTTTTATTCAAAAGGTGCATGGAAGAAGGGGATAAGCAAGGTTAATTGAGTGTTTAGCTTAATTAACCTAGGTCTAGGGGATAGGTAGGCTAGGGTAGGTTAGGGTAGGTCAATTAGTAGGCTAGATCAATTAGATAACCATGGTTTATCTAATTGATGAGGATTAGGGAAAAGAAGAATTTAACTAAATAAATATTGTGAATATTTATTTAATCAATTGAGGATATAGTTGTGAGGTAAAAGTGATAAATTAAATAAATTAATTGATCACAAGGGATAGACAGATGTTTAAGGAAGATACGGGAAATTGATTTGCAGAGCAGGTCAATTTTAGGTGTCTACATTTGCCCCTCTTTGAGATGGTGTTGCGGCTAAGTAACATCATTTCAAAGAAGTTAAAACATAGAGTTGGATTGGATAGAAAAAAGATTTTGGATTAGAAGAATAGGGTAAGGTTGGGGATAATTGGTAAGGATGATGCCCCCTCGAGAGGATAGGTGGGTTGCAAGAACACGATTGTGCTCTCGAAATGGATGGAAGAGATTGGTTGGAGTGGTTGGAGGATAAGTGGTGAGATGAAAGGATGATGATGGTGGGAGATTGATTGGTGGATGATCATTGTGTTGAAAAATGATTTAGAGCAATCCTAGGTTTGATATAGCAAAGTGGATATGTTCACCAAGGTATAGAAGACCAGGGTGATGATATTTATCCAACATTTGCATGGACTAGACACACAGACAAAGGGATGATGCCATGCATGCCCAAGATAGTACAACCTTGTCCTGACGAGGGAAGGGGACTCATAGCATAAGTCCTTAGTACACAAAAGGTATGATGAACCTTAGATGCATAAGGGGAACAATATGCTAGAACCGACCCTATGATCAACAAGATATGAATACTAGCTTGGAGTAATGAAACCAGCCCACAAGCACAACATACGAAAGCAAGACTATGCCCCATTCTAGATGTTCTCGCCACATACCATGATATAGTGAAATCAAGGTAGCTTTGATGTGATCTTCGAATAGGACAAAAGATAAAAATCAAAAACAAAAAGACCAACGAACCAAACAAGTAACCATTGTATCTCTTGCCAAGATGGATGATGAATGGATAGATTGTACCTATTGTAGGAAAGATATATCCTAAGGCAGGAATCAATTGATGATTGGATCATGATTAGTTGATGTTGCAAGATTGGCTCAAGATATGATGGTGACAAGTTAAGGTTGATGTTGATTTGATAGTTGATGATTTTTGATGAGGGATGATGCTTTGATAAGTGATGTGATGCTTGGATCTAGTGTAAGCTCATTGAGGATAGATGGGTACATCTTAGGTACCTGAGTACTGGAAACTTCCTTTGTATTCCAGACTGCCTACATACCCTGTATCCACGGGATCAAGGCACATTAAGATGCGGGTGATGATGATATGTAGTTCTGATTTGTGATGATGATGTGAGATGATGATAGATGTGATGATGTGATGAATGATTGAATGATGTGTTGGATGATGAGATGTTGATGGAGCAATGTTGATTTCATGATGGATATTTTTGGGATTTTATGGATTTTTTGATTTTTTTGGATTTTCTAATTTTTTGATGTTTTTTGGATTTTCTGATTTTGGAAAAGGAATGGTTTATTATGAGATGGTTGCATTGGCTTTCATGTCGATGACCTTTATGCTAGATAGCAATGACAAGGGAACACCAAGTCTAGAGGTGAGGGTGATGGGGTTGGATAGGGGGGGTTGGCGATGAAAGGATGATGGATAACTTATTTGTGGTAGATGAATGGACAAGTGATAGGGATGCATGTTAGATAGATGGAAGATAGGGATGAGGATTTTTTTCCAAGGGCTAGGTTGCAAGGAATCATATGCCCCAATGCTTAGGATTTTGCATGATGGGTTCATGTTTGAATGGATGGACTTTGCAATAGATGGATGGAGGATATACTGACAAAGGGAGTATGCCAAGAGGTCTCCAAAGCATGTTGTTGATATTTTGCCCCTTGATATAATGGATAGGATGGATGGGAAATGGTAGGATAAATAGAGGGTAGTGGATAGGAATATGATAGGATGAGAATAAGATAGTGGATAAGATGTGCAAAGGATATAATGGATGTGGAGATTAGATGGTTTTGCCCCCAAGTGTAGGGATGCAAAATGGATGGAGGGATTACGCATGACGCCCACAAGGGGTTTTCATCAAGGTACTTGCCCAAAGCACCACAAGGAGTGGTTTTCACCATTGGACAGATTTTTCTCTTTACTATTTTCTTGATTTTTTGATTTTTTTTTTATTTTTTTGCTTTTTTGATGGGATGGGGACTCTAGCGTCTGTTTCCATAGCAAGGAGAAGATGGTACCATGTTGGATAGCATTATGGATGATGATTGCATGGATTGTTGGTAGATAGGAGAAGATGGAATGGATGGTGGATAATGGATTATGATGTGGATTATGTGGATAATGATGTGGACTATGCGGATTATGATGTGGATTATGCAAAAGCATGGACCATAGGAATGTGATGGGGAAGATATGTAGGATAGTGAACAAAAGATGGAGAGATGGGGGTATGTGGGAATGTTAAGTGGTGGAGGGGAACCAAGACCAACGGTCGCACACACCGTGATGTATTTGGAAGCTTGTATTTTGGATGTGGAGTTGGGAGTAATGGGGATCGGGATGGGGGATTTTTGGATGGTCGATTTGGAGTTTTAGGTACCCAAATGGACTTAGGAATTATGGGATTTTTAGATGGGGAGCGGGATGTTTGGGATTTTGCCGTAGATTGGGATGTAGATGCCTCATTAGAGTTTGGTGCTTTTTGTTTAGGGACCCACACCATTTTTGTTTTTGCTTTTTCTTGTGATGGTGTGGGCTTTGATAGCCTTTGGGATTTTTGATTTTGCTTGGAAGTGATAACAACTTTAGGCTTTTGTGCTTTATGAGTTGAGGCATTCAAATTTTTGAATCCCATGGATTTGGGGGAAGCTTCATGTTTGAAAGATGTGTGCTTTGGTTGGTCTTGATTGGCGATTTTAGGGGATTTATGGGTGGAGGGGTAAAAAGTGGATTTATGGATAAATGATTGAGGGGATTTGAGGATGGGGATGTTAGGAGTTGGTAGGAGTGGAGGTAAAGTGGATTTGATAGGGATATTTGGAGTTGGAAGAAGTGGAGGTAAATTTGATGGAGGGAGATGGATGGTCACATGCTTTTGCAAATGATAGGATGATGGAGGAGGGATGGCAACATATGTTTTGGGGGTGCGATGAGATGCACCATGTTTAGGATTGGATAAATGGATTTTGGAAGGTGGGTGGAGGGTATCAACATGTTTAGATTGTTTGCCTTGGGATGCATAGCCAAGGCCATGTGATGATGGATGGAATGTGGTGTGGATGGGCTCCAAGATGCCTTGTTCGTGAAGGCCTAAGCCTTTGCCTTGATAGTTCATAAGTTGGAGCATGTGACATACAATGGGATGTTTGGTGCTTTGGAAACAAGATGCGAATCCATTATTTGTTGGAGATAGATAGGTGGTGGAAGGAAGTTGTTCGCCTCCTACAAGGAAGTCACCATGGATGAAAGTACTGGTGCCAAGTGGATAAGGGGATGGATTTGGGATGGGATTGGTAGATGGAGGTAAAGGATTCATGGGGGATGGTGAAGGGGTGGTGGAAGATGGTGTGAGATCAATAAATTGATCACTAGATGGGAGGCGATTGTGAATGGGTTTAGATGGGATGGTTAGATCTTGATTAGGAGAAGGGGTTGATGTTTCAACATGCTTTGGATTTGATTCTTGACATGGCTCATGTGTTTGGATAGAAGTGGGAGTGACTTGGATAGATGTGGTAGGTGCTTGGATGGATGTGATAGGTGTTTGACTTATGTGTTCTTGAACATGGCTACATGATGGTTCTTGACTTATGATAGGGGGTTGTTCAAGGGATTTGGTGGATGTAGGATTGCATGAGGGTGTTTGATTCCTTGCTAATAGCCAATGGATGGTATCCTTCATGAGTTTATGGGTTGAAGAACAATGTAATGGATGGAGAATGATGGTGGTTGGTGTAGGATTAGGATTGGGATTGGATAAGGGGGTGATAGGATTAGGTAATGATGGTTCGTGGGTAGGATCAAGGATAGATGTTGGATTTGATGGTGGATTAGATGGTGGATGGGGAGATACATAAGGTGATGGATTAAGGTTGATAAGGTTGGAGGGATATTGTGATGGGGGGATTAGAGGATGGGGATTAGGAGATGGGGGATTTGGTTGTTGATATGAGGTTTGGATTTCAGATATAAGGTGTGCTAGATTGGTGTTCCCTTGATCAAAGTTAGCATGACAAAGGTTGGGGGATGGATAAGTTGGAGGTATTGGTTGATTGGATAAGTATGATGGCATGGATGTGTAAGGGGATGGTGAATGATATGAGGGTAAAGGTTGATATGATGAAGGTTGATATGAGGTTGATGGTGTGGATATGTAAGATGTAGGTTGGTATGATGAAGGTTGAAAGAATGAAGATTGATATGATGTGGATGGGGATGATGTGTAGGGTGTTTGTTGATATGATGAAGGTTGGATAGGGGATTGGGATTCTCCAACGATGAGGTGTGCTAAGGGCATATCTTTAATTGCATTTTTGAATTGTTCCTTAGCATTAGGACCCATGTTCTCATAGATTTTTCTATGTCTTTGTAATTGTTGTATAGTTTCATAAAGATCCATTTTGTTGGAGATGATATGGGATGATGGGGGATAATGGATGATTGTGGTGTTGGGAATCAAAATTTCAAGACCTTAAGATGATTTGTTTTGATTTGATTTGATTTGATGAATGGTTCTCTATGCTTAAGATAGACTAATGATCTTAAGCAAGAGGGTTGATTGGGTTGGTTTGATTAGGTGATCGATTAAGGTCTTGATTTTTGATTGGGTTGATTTGGATTTGGAGTTTGATAATGATGTGGGGGATTTGGATAATGATTGGGATTGATGTTGATTTTGGATTGGATTTGATTTGGATGAGATGGGTTTAGAATGATGTTGATGAATTGGATTAAGGATGATGAGAGTGATTAGGATAAGATTAGATTAAATGATTTGGATGATGATGTGGATAAGATAGGTGGTTTAGGATGATTAGGATAGATGGGTGATTGGATTAAGATGAAGTGGATAAGAATGATTAGGACTCGAGAGGAAGTGGATTAGAATTTGATCAAGCTCAAATAAAGGGATTGGATAAGCTCAACTTATGGGGTTTGATAAATGGGGGGATGGTTTAGCGGTGTTGGGAGGAAAACTCAGCTCGACGTGAGGGGGGGTGCGGAATTTTTTTGAAAATGGGCTTATAAAATTGATGTTTTTGATGGGAAAATTTGATTTTTTGACATGGATGAAGAAGGCGCTAAAACAGGTGGAAAATGGCACTGAAATAGAGAGGAAATGGCGCTAAAGGATGTGAATAGTTGGATTGATGGATGAATTTGATTTTTCTTGGCAAGTAGACAAACGATCAAGCACGAAGACACAATGGTTAAAGGTTTGATTTATGAAAAATGTGACAATCAAGCATGTACAACCTTAAGGATTTGGGCCACTAAAACAAAGGTTCGTAGTGGGGGAACATTCGGGGGATCGGCACCTTACGAGCATCCGATAAACCACTTAAGGTTTTGACTAGCTCTACTAGGAGTTTAATATACCTCAAGGGTACTACTTCCTTTCAAGCTAGCACCGAATGGTAAGCGCTAATACCGATTAGACTTGGCTTTCGCCTTATCCTCAATTTACATATAGCGGACCGGATGAAAGTACCGCTTGGGGTTGCCAATGAGTTCTCCGAATGGATGTGTCTCAAGGGCAGGCCCACATCCTAAAAAAGATAGAATAGAACCATTTCTCTTCACCCAAGATCCTTGTGAAGGCAAGGGGAGAGGATACTTTGATTCTACCCTATGGGAGAACACAAACGTGCAAGTGCACAAGACACGGCAAACAAGAGCTAATGTTCGTTTTAAGCCCAAATGGAAAATGTGCCTAAAGTTGTTTGTTGCAAGCAATGATTAATTTTAGTTGCACCAAAATCAAATGTTCTTTACACTAAGGCATTCAAAGATTCTTTTTAGGTGCACCAAAATGAAATGTTTGATTTGTAGATAACATGCAAGGGTTCATTTTAAGTTGCAAATGAAATGTTTTAAACAAAGATGAAAGAGCCCTGCAAAAAGACTTGTTAGTATCCTCAAGATGATATTGGTGACCTGCAAGCAAACTGTCAGTCCCTGCACATAACCCAAAAAATAGTCTCAGAAAATAGTGCTAATATAGAGGTGATATAGTGCTAATACAGAGGAGAGATAGCGCTAATACAGATGATAGCGCTAATACAGAAAATAGCGCTAATCTGGAAGCAATATAGCGCTAATACAGAAGATAGCGCTAATTTAGAAAATAGCGCTAATACAGACACAGGATAGCGCTAATACAGATGATAGCGCTAATATAGAAAATAGCGCTAATACAGACACAGGATAGTGCTATTACAGAAGATAGCGCCAATACAGAGGCAAGATAGCGCCAAACAATGTTTCTGTCTTAGTTTTCAATCTGCCGTGAGGAAGATAGCGCCGAACTGATTGATAGCGCTGATACGACACAGAGTCTGGTCAATGGACAATTTTAGGAAAATTTTGCCATAGTTTCCCCTTGTTCATTCAAGATTCCTGCAAAAACAGAGAGCATTTTGACACAAAAATAGCAGAAAAATGCTATAAAAGAGACATGTGAGTGGAAGTTAGGAAAAAAAAATTCTCCGTAGAAATGGCGCTAAAACAGAGGATAGCGCTGAAACGAGCTAGTGATGGCGCCACGGCGAGGGTATAATGGTGCTACACCTGTAGAAACACGTCTATGCACACAAAAACTCACACATCAAGTTAGATTCGGACCTTGTGGGTCCCACCGGGCGTGCCAATGTGATAAGTGATGATCGAAATGAAGATTAAAACTAATCTAATGCATAAACAAAACGATTATACCTTCATTGAAATCTCACAAATCCATGCGGGAAGGAGATGCACCCAAGAGCTCCTCAAGATTGTTCCCGTGATCAGTGTGACTAATGTGGATTGCTCAAAGCTTTTCAACACAAATGTAGATGAGAGACAAGGTGGATGGATAGATTAGATGGGATTGAGGCAAGATTTTGACATTATGGTGGCATGATAAGGAGATTGTGGAGAGATTTTGGTAGAGGTTTGGTGCATGATTGAGTCTCTCTCAAATGGATTGGAGAGGGTTTCATTTATAGAGTTCTGGGAATGAGGATGGAGGGTCAAGATTAGAAGGTGAGATCAAGGGCTAGGAATCAATGAGAGTTAGGTTTAGGATAGAAGCCATAGCCTTGTGACAAGTGTCACAAGGAGAGTGGATGAGGGAGATCAATGGTTGAAACTTGGTCAATGGGATTGGAGGGCTCTCATTAAAAGTGAATTTTAAATTCACATGGGGAAAGGTGTGGAGGATTAAAATGAATAAAAGATTCATTTTGGGAAGAGGGGACATGACAAGTGAATTTTTAATTCACTTTTATGTGGAGATGTGAAGATGGTACTCTTACATGTGTAAGAGAATAATAAATGAGGGTTAAGGGGGATTTGACCCTTTGAATAAAAGATTGATTTTTATTCAAAAGGTGCATGGAAGAAGGGGATAAGCAAGGTTAATTGAGTGTTTAGCTTAATTAACCTAGGTCTAGGGGATAGGTAGGCTAGGGTAGGTTAGGGTAGGTCAATTAGTAGGCTAGATCAATTAGATAACCATGGTTTATCTAATTGATGAGGATTAGGGAAAAGAAGAATTTAACTAAATAAATATTGTGAATATTTATTTAATCAATTGAGGATATAGTTGTGAGGTAAAAGTGATAAATTAAATAAATTAATTGATCACAAGGGATAGACAGATGTTTAAGGAAGATACGGGAAATTGATTTGCAGAGCAGGTCAATTTTAGGTGTCTACAGTAGGTATTAAATTTTAAATGCCTCTCAACACATGTTGCCCCCTTGAGGACATTGTTTCAAGTATGTGGCTATGTGAAGATGATGCACATGGACATAGGCAACCTACAAGCTTGTTTAACACTCATATTTTTCTTACTTAGCTTGTAAAGTGAAATTGTAATGCTATATACCTATTTTTCAAGATGTAATAAGAGTTGGTCATTAAGCTAGTTTCTTGGTCATTTCTATCTAAGGTTATTTCAGGGCATCAACTGATTCATGTCTAGCCTGTAAGGGGACTACATAAATTTAGTAACTCATAGGAAGGGTATTCAATAAATAAAATGCTTGTAAATGGATGTCTCCATGGTGGTTTATAATTATCCAAGGGAGTGCTCAAACCTAGTTGTGGATCCTCTCTTGTTGCATTTGTTGGTATAAATGTAATAGGGGTTAGATGAAAGTGTGATAGATTCTAATGCATTACAAAGCTTTTGTGATGCTCTCTTGTTTGTTCCATATGGGTTCTTGTAGTACTGAGATGGATTATTAATCATATCTAGTTACATGAAGTGTTATGTATGATTTGTATGTATCAACACATCTAGTTCTATTTATGCTTTATAGATATATCCTCTTTTTCCTTATAGATTGGGACTCCATTGCCTAATGAAGTAGCCACCAATCTAATTGGTGAAGGGCCAAACAATCTTCAAATTCATTCTATGTCCTTAGTAGTTTAGGAGTAGATTAGGGTTCTACATGCTTTCATGATTTAGTGATATGACCTAGGGAATATTTTGAGTGAGCACAAATTGTTAAGATTGTTAGAGAATAATGTCATTCATGCCTATACCTTACACTTGTGTATGAAAGGTTAAGTGGGTTCACTTGTGGGGGATATAAAACTAATTTCATCTTTAGGTGCATGTACAAGAGTGTAGTTGATAGCTTAATAAGAGGTTTTACAAGAAACTAGTTAGCCTTTGGCCTAGTAACAAATATTGGGGTCAAGCATACATTGGGTATAGCTATTGCTAGTTTAGCCATGTTCATCATACTTTGCTAGATGTACTATTAAGGATGCCTCTAGGAAATATTGTCCCATGTTTAGCTGAGCCCAAATATGAAGGTGAGCCTACCCCATCACAAGAACATGCCTATTCATGCCATTGTTTGAGAATAAGTCTTACTGATTACCTCTTTCAACTTTATCCTCAGGCTTAGGTTTTGGTGCAAGTCTTAATGATTTGTGGAGATACATGTTTGAGAGCCAATATAGAGTACTTGCTAGGATTATTTCTACCATCTTAGAGACCTAACAATATTCTAGGGATATTTAATAGTTGGAACACACCACGGTTGGGTGTACTTAGCATGCAAAAGAGAAGGAGACCTAGCAAATGAAGAAGAATCAGTATAGCATGCATACCTAGAGTTATAAATATGTTTTAGTACCCTTCCATGTTTCTCTCCTAGACACATGGGATGGATGATTTCTTTTTAGTAGGAGTTTGAGTTAAAGCAAGTCATAGCTAAGTTGTATTTGATTAATTTGGTAGGAATAAAATCTATCATGCCATAATGTAGGGATACAACATGATGGATTAGTACTAGGAACCAATCCTAAATCATTGTATCATGTTAGGACTCTTAGTATTTTAAGAGATGGAAAAATATTGTGATAAATATGTAAAAACAACCTCTAAAGTGGCTAATAGATGATAATTAATAGTGAATAGATTTTTGGCAAGTAATGTATACACTATAGTATTTGTTTGAGCAAAAACATAGTACATTTGGTTCTAGGTAATTGCATTATTATCAATAAAAATTAGGTTTGAGCATTCAATAACACTTGTTGTTTAGTTCGGTCCCATTCCAAAGGAGGAGAAAGGGTCTACTCACCCTAAGGAAGAAGGACATCATTAGTACTTCTTAGATTAGTTGTGTTTACATTTTCCATACAATTATATTTATGCGTGAATAATTTCTTCCATTTTGTTAAATGGCTTTAGCACGTGACTGTAGGAATATTACTTATTTTTTTAGTTAGACTATTTATTTAATTTTGGTTTCAAAGATTTCAAGACATTTCAATTTTAGTTGTGTGTAGTAATTTATTTAAATAACGATATTTGTTAATTAGTAGATTTGCTTTGGTATCAGTAAGTTAAATAGATTTACTTTCGTTGTAGCTTGTTAATAGATTTAATTTTATTATAGTTATTTTTTAGTGTGTAATTTTAGTTTACAATTATTTTCAATCCTAGGTTAGAAGAGTTGTTATTCTAGTTCATCAATCCTCTATTACATATAGCCTTGGATACCACCTTGGTTTGACAAAGATAAATTATATAATTTAAAGTAAAGGAAAGTATAATGACCCTTATCACCTCTAAGGCTATCATTAATATAACGTGGGATTAATCACATCCCATTATTTTGAGGAGGGAAAGAGGGACTACATTAACTACAACCTCATCGTCAACCATGGCATGCTTATTGCAATAATCATAAACTTGGACCTATAGGTAAAGAGTAGGATCACCCTTCTTAGTACCTATGTCATCATTTAAGGGCATTTTAAAGTTAAATGTGAAAGTAATGTCTTTAGGAGGAAAACTAGTTTGTATCACCTAGCCTAAACCCAAGACACCAAGGAGAGCACTCTTGTGAGTGAAAAAGTTCCTTAGATGGTCTAAGATGTGAGAAAAATTTGATTCATGAAGCTCATTACAGGTGGAGTTAGGTTGTCAAGGTCCATAGGTGGCATAAACTTCTTGATCCATATCAAGTTCTATAAGGCCTAACATGTTTTAGTCAAAGGTGCATTGATGATTTTGTTGACAACTTTTGGGCCTATGTCCTTTGTCACGTGAGTGTAAGAATATGATCATGAATGGTCATTGTTGAGTTTTTGGGAGGCATTATGGTGCAGGAGCACATTCTCTGTAGTGCAGGATCATCTTTTCTTTTGTTGTCTCATAAGGCTCTTAAGCCATTTCATTTTGTAATAAGGGTCAATTTGGTCCCATGAATGTAATTGTGCAAGGCACACATGTAGTTTTGCTTGTATGAAGGGTAAACCAACGGCTAACTGATTTGAAAATCAGTTTGCACGGTTGGAGGGGATAACTGCTGTCTCTACATCTTCTTTAGAGGCAGGTTGTATGTCACACGGGGAGAGAGAAGTGTGTATTACAACAAGTTTTTGATAATTGGATGAAGAGAGTTCTGGGTATGATCTGTGTTGATTTTCTTGGTTGTTCTTAGTGATCTGATATCTTTATCCTGATTTTGTAAATAGAACCTAATCGGATGCTATCCGTCAATCCATAGTGACTCTGTAGTGTGCAGACGGTGTAAAACCCACGGTTCCATAGTGGCTGGTTCGTAACCTAGGAGTAGGGTTTTGATTCATACATGGAGGCCCTTTCCTCTGTCCACTGAAGCCCTGTATAGTAACAGTGGGATGGGGGAAAGATTTCTCACGTTTGTTGTTGTTGAATTCTTACCCAGGAAGCCAGCGAACTCAGTCAAGTTCGACTAGACATCATCATGTGGCTAGTCAGGAAATCGGAGTGAAATTGGATAGTTTTGATGTGGGATCAGATTGCTACAAGTGATCGAGGGTTTGATAAATGAAACGGCTAAATTCCATTGTTCTGTCGAAGGGAATTCTGGTTCGGCGCCTCTGAACAGTTGGAGATCCATCGGCGTGAAAGGCTCTCCGTCTTGCCGAAGATTGGTATAGTGCCGGAGACACATACCTTTGTGTTCGCATCGGTGAGAGAAACGATATCGGGCTAAGGAAAATATACCTAGCCGACGGTATAAAGTTTCACCGATCGGTGAGACATCCTCGGAGTGTTGCCGATAGAGAGTATCGGCGCGAGGAACCTTGTCGGGGGCAGCCGAAGAAGTCACGACGACCGTTAGAGTCCCACCGATAGAAGTTCATCGGAAGGAGTTCGAGAAGTCTCAGCGACAAAGGACTCGTCGGAGTGAGATGAAACATCGGGACTACGAACCGGAGTCTTACCGAAGCAGGAGGTCTGGCCGATGGGCCTGACGATATCGGCGAGAGACAAAGCGTCGGTGTAGGTGAAAGAAGCTTCACCGAAGGAAGAAGTCTGGCCGACAAAGAGTGGTCATCGGTGTGACGAAGGAAGAAGTCTGGCCGAAGGAACTTTATCGTGGTCCGATAGTATGAGGTGTTGCCGATAGGCAACTAACCGTCACGGAGTTTATCGGTGAGAACTTAGCCATCGGGATATAACAATAAGACCCGGCCGATAGTTCATGTCTCACCGATAGAGAAGTCATTCTTGGCTTCGGAGAGACATTGGGATACCTCTTGCCGATAGGGAAGATATAGTCAATCTGCATCCGCTTCTGCTGGGCATTCTGCATCAAATTGGTATCAGAGCCAATATTCTGAATCACCGCCGTGTATGTCAGACGAAGAATTGGAGATAGAAACAGAGGCTAGCACAATGCCTCCCAAGACGATGAGTAAAGCAGCCATCCAGAAGATGGTGGAAGAAATGCTCGAAGAGAGACTGAAGGAAGAGAGATCCAAAGAGAAGGATGGAAGCACTTCTGAGTCAGAGGAGAATGAAGAAGGAGAAACTGGGGAGAATCCTCAAGGAGAAGGTATGACTGCTGATCAAAAGGCATTTCTGAATGCACTCAAGGGTCATGAAGATAGTGGCGATCCGAAACTGGATGTTCCCACGTTCAATGGGAAACTGGATGGAGATACTCTTGTGGACTGGATTGAAGCCATAAGTAATTACTTTGACTTCAAAGAGTATAGTGACAGTAAGAAAGTAAAGTTTGCAAAGACCAGACTGAGAGGTTCTGCATTGGTTTGGTGGAACTACACTCAATGTGAAAGGGAGAAGGTTGGAAAGAGTCCAATCACCAAGTGGAGCAGAATGGTGGCCATGCTGAGAGCCAAATTTCTACCATGTGATTATGATCTGCAGACTATCAGAAAGTTTAATCATCTTAGGCAGAAAGATATGGACGTGGCTACATACACTGAAGAATTCCACAGATTGAGCATGAGAGCCAATCACAGAGAAGAAGAAAAAGAGATGGTGGCCAGATACCTGGATGGACTGAGGTACAATATACAGGATGAGTTCAGTATGGTGGTTCCCAAGACTGTGGATGAATGTTTTCAGTTAGCCTCTAGGGCAGAGGATAAACTGAAAAGGAGAAGTGATCAAAATAACAGAGGAAGAGGCGGCAGGAACAATAGAGGAAGAGGTAATTTTGGCAGAGGACAGCCAAACAAAGGTGAAAGTTCTAGTCAACAAGAATCACGTTCTGACACGGAACAAAAAGGTGGTGGTTTCAGAGGTTGGAGAAGACCTAATGGCAGAGGAAGAGATGGTGGTGCAGGCAGAGGACGTGGAGTCTTCACTGGAAGATGTTACAACTGCAATCAAGTAGGCCACACTGCAAGTAAGTGCCCTGAGAAGGCGTCTAGCTCCCATGACGGTGGGAGAAGGAACCAACTATTGCAGGAGGATGATTGTCAAAGTGTAAACTCACCAATTGGTAGTGCTGCACCAGTGCTTGAAGGAGAGAATATGATGATTAAGAGGACCCTCATGAAGATGCCATTGAAGCAGGAGCCCCCACAAAGGAAGAATCTCTTCAGAACCCAAGGAATAGCATATGGTAAGCTCTGTAAAATCATTGTTGATTCAGGTTCTACTGAAAATGTAGTGTCTACTGAAATGGTAGAAAAGTGTAGACTGAAAAGATTACCCCATCTTAATCCTCACAAAATATCTTGGTTGAATAAGAATCAGAACTATTTGGTGGAAGAACAAACTTGGGTAGAGTTTGAACTAGGTGATTATAGGGATAAGGTGCTATGTGAAATTATTCCTATGGATGCTTGTCACCTTCTTCTTGGACGACCTTGGCAGTATGATGTGAAGGCACTGCATGATGGTGAAAAGAATACATATATGATCACCAAGAATGGTAAGAAGTTTCAGATGGATCCCTTACCAGAGCAGGTTGGAGAGAAGAGCAATGACAATAGTGTCATGTTAGTGAGTGGCAAAGAGTTCCTACAACTCATGAAGGAGAAGGATACCCAAGGGTATGCACTGATGATGAAGCCTGTATCCAATCAGCAAAGCAAACAGCAGAAGGAGATCCCATTGGAAGTGCAACAATTACTGGATAAGTACCAAGATCTTGTGGTAGAGGATACTCCTAACTCCTTACCACCTATGAGGGACATAAGTCATCAGATTGACTTGATTCCTGGAGCCACATTACCCAACAAAGCTGCCTACAAGTTGACACCACAGCAGAATGAAGAAGCAGGTAGACAGATTCAAGAACTTTTGGAGAAAGGTTTGATTAGGAAAAGTCTTAGTCCATGTGCAGTCCCTAGTGTACTTGCTCCTAAGAAAGATGGCAAATGGAGATTATGCACAGATTCAAGGGCTATCAATAAGATCACCATAAGGTATAGATTTCCTATGCCAAGAATTGAGGATCTGTTGGACTATCTTGGTGGTTCATGTTACTATTCCAAGATTGATTTGAAATCTGGTTATCACCAGATCAGAATAAGGCAGGGAGATGAATGGAAGACTGCTTTCAAAACAAATGAAGGTCTCTACGAGTGGCTTGTCATGCCATTTGGTCTCAGTAATGCTCCAAGCACCTTCATGCGGTTGATGAATGAGGTACTTGTAGAATTTATTGGAAAATTTGTTATTGTTTATCTTGATGACATATTGATTTTCAGCAGGACCAAAGAAGAGCATGTGAAGCATCTTGGACAGGTGTTAAAGAAATTGCATGAGAGTAAGTTGATGATCAACTTGGATAAATGTGATTTTATGAAAACTGAACTAGTATATCTTGGATTTGTGATTTCCAATGGCTGTTTGAAAATGGATCCTACAAAAGTTGAGGCTATTCTCAATTGGCCTACTCCTAAGACAGTAGGAGATGTAAGAAGTTTTCATGGTTTGGCAACTTTTTACAGGAAGTTCATTAAAGGGTTCAGTCACATAAGTGCTCCTATTCTCAATACCATCAAGGGTGGAGTGAAGTGTAAATTTCAATGGACAAAACAAGCAGATGATAGTTTTGAACTGTTGAAACAGAAAGTGGCCGAGTTACCTACGTTGGTACTCCCTGATTTTGACAAAGTATTTGTTGTGGAGTGTGATGCAAGCCAACAGGCTATAGGTGCTATTCTTAGTCAGGAAGGACATCCAGTAGCATTCTTTTCAGAGAAGTTGAATGAGGCCAAACAGAGGTATTCTACCTATGACCTAGAGTTGTATGCAATGGTGCAAGCTCTAAAAAAATGGAGACATTATTTACTGCCAAAAGAGTTCATTGTTTTTACTGACAACCATGCTCTTAGCTTCCTAAATAGTCAAGAGAAGTTGAATCATAGGCACGTTAAGTGGATGGAACAATTGCAGGCCTATACCTTCACTATTAAGCATAAGAAAGGTGTTGCCAACAAAGTGGCAGATGCTTTGAGTAGGAGGATACTGGTCATACAGGAAGTACAAATGGAACATATGGGTCTAGAGTGTCTGAAGGAGTTGTACAAGGATGATACAGATTTCAAGGCTGCCTATGAAGTGTGTGCAAGTTTGGCTAACACTTTTCATGGCGAGTATTCTGATTTTATGCTGCAAGAAGGGCTCCTATTTAAAGGTAATTTATTGTGTGTTCCTAAATGTTCAATGAGGGACAATATCGTCAAGGAGAAGCACAATGGAGCCTTAGGAGGACATTTTGGGTTGGACAAGACTTTGGAACAAGTCACCAGGTTCTATTATTGGCCCAAGGTACAGACAGATGTAAGGAGATATGTTGCAAGCTGTACCATATGTCAAAAGGCCAAGGGTATGTCTTCTAATGCTGGTTTGTACCAACCACTGCCCATTCCCACCAGACCTTGGGAAAGCATTAGTATGGACTTTGTGCTTGGTCTTCCTAGGACAGCAAGGGGTGTAGACAGTGTTTTTGTCATTGTGGATAGATTCAGTAAGATGGCTCATTTTGTGCCATGCAAATGCACAAATGATGCATCTCAGATTGCTGGTCTCTTTTTCAGAGAGGTGGTCAGAATTCATGGTTTACCCCTATCAATTGTTACTGATAGAGATTCCAAATTTGTTGGTCATTTTTGGAGGACCCTATGGAGAAAATTGGGCACTCAGTTGTCTTTTTCATCCGCCTACCATCCCCAGACTGATGGTCAGACTGAGGTTGTTAATAGGTCCTTGGGAAACCTTTTGCGATGCCTTACCAAATAGCATGGATTAGCATGGGATTTAGTGATCAGTCAAGCTGAATATGCTTATAATGACTCAAGAAACAGAAGTACTGGGAAAAGCCCTTTTGAAATAGTTTATGGTTTCCACCCAAGAGGACCACTTGAACTCAAAGACCTCCAAGGATGGGATAAAAGGAGTGCTCTAGGAGAAGACTTTGCTGCTACCATGAAAACAGTACATGATCAGGTCAAGCTTCAGTTGGAGAAAACTGTCTCCAAGTACAAGGATAGAGCAGATCTGAAGCGAAGGGAGGTACAGTTCCAGGTAGGAGATTTGGTGATGGCCTACCTCAGAAAGGAAAGATTACCTAAGGGGCAACCAACCAAATTGTCGATGAAGAAGATAGGACCTTGTAAGGTAGTGCATAAATTTGGTCCAAATGCATATGAAATAGAATTACCCTCTGGCCTTGGTATCTCTCCCATTTTCAATGTTGCAGACCTGTTCCCTTTTAGACCTCCATTACATGCTGAAGATAGCTCAGATGCTGTGATTGAAGATGAAGACTGGATCAAAGATTTACCTCCAAGTAAGCCTTTGCAATTGGAATGCATTTTGGATTCCAAAATTGTCAAGAAGACAAGAAAAGGGGTATACAAAGATTACTTGGTCAAGTGGCAGGATCTTCCTGATTCTGAGGCAACCTGGATGAGTGAAGCCGATATTCTAAAGCATGGGAAGACACTTCAGCAGTTAGCAACTCAAGGGACTTGAGTCTTTCCTGCAGGGGGAGTATGGTGCAGGAGCACATTCTCTGTAGTGCAGGATCATCTTTTCTTTTGTTGTCTCATAAGGCTCTTAAGCCATTTCATTTTGTAATAAGGGTCAATTTGGTCCCATGAATGTAATTGTGCAAGGCACACATGTAGTTTTGCTTGTATGAAGGGTAAACCAACGGCTAACTGATTTGAAAATCAGTTTGCACGGTTGGAGGGGATAACTGCTGTCTCTACATCTTCTTTAGAGGCAGGTTGTATGTCACACGGGGAGAGAGAAGTGTGTATTACAACAAGTTTTTGATAATTGGATGAAGAGAGTTCTGGGTATGATCTGTGTTGATTTTCTTGGTTGTTCTTAGTGATCTGATATCTTTATCCTGATTTTGTAAATAGAACCTAATCGGATGCTATCCGTCAATCCATAGTGACTCTGTAGTGTGCAGACGGTGTAAAACCCACGGTTCCATAGTGGCTGGTTCGTAACCTAGGAGTAGGGTTTTGATTCATACATGGAGGCCCTTTCCTCTGTCCACTGAAGCCCTGTATAGTAACAGTGGGATGGGGGAAAGATTTCTCACGTTTGTTGTTGTTGAATTCTTACCCAGGAAGCCAGCGAACTCAGTCAAGTTCGACTAGACATCATCATGTGGCTAGTCGGGAAATCGGAGTGAAATTGGATAGTTTTGATGTGGGATCAGATTGCTACAAGTGATCGAGGGTTTGATAAATGAAACGGCTAAATTCCATTGTTCTGTCGAAGGGAATTCTGGTTCGGCGCCTCTGAACAGTTGGAGATCCATCGGCGTGAAAGGCTCTCCGTCTTGCCGAAGATTGGTATAGTGCCGGAGACACATACCTTTGTGTTCGCATCGGTGAGAGAAACGATATCGGGCTAAGGAAAATATACCTAGCCGACGGTATAAAGTTTCACCGATCGGTGAGACATCCTCGGAGTGTTGCCGATAGAGAGTATCGGCGCGAGGAACCTTGTCGGGGGCAGCCGAAGAAGTCACGACGACCGTTAGAGTCCCACCGATAGAAGTTCATCGGAAGGAGTTCGAGAAGTCTCAGCGACAAAGGACTCGTCGGAGTGAGATGAAACATCGGGACTACGAACCGGAGTCTTACCGAAGCAGGAGGTCTGGCCGATGGGCCTGACGATATCGGCGAGAGACAAAGCGTCGGTGTAGGTGAAAGAAGCTTCACCGAAGGAAGAAGTCTGGCCGACAAAGAGTGGTCATCGGTGTGACGAAGGAAGAAGTCTGGCCGAAGGAACTTTATCGTGGTCCGATAGTATGAGGTGTTGCCGATAGGCAACTAACCGTCACGGAGTTTATCGGTGAGAACTTAGCCATCGGGATATAACAATAAGACCCGGCCGATAGTTCATGTCTCACCGATAGAGAAGTCATTCTTGGCTTCGGAGAGACATTGGGATACCTCTTGCCGATAGGGAAGATATAGTCAATCTGCATCCGCTTCTGCTGGGCATTCTGCATCACATTAGATGATTTTGTTATATTGTCCATGGATTGAAGTATAATGCCCCCTAGTATGGTGAAATGGGTAGTAACTCATAGGAGTGAAGCCATGTGGCAAGTTACTACTTATATTCTAGCTTTGTCTACTATTATAATGCCTTGGTTGGAAATGGTCGGTAGATTTAAATCCATGGTGTGACCAAATTTGTCTTGAGGTTGGATGAGTGCATATAAATAGATGTTTTTGTTTCTCTGGGAGGTTTATAAATATATATAAAGTGATGGTACTCCCAACATGACTTAGTATTATTCCCCCTTGTGAAATGAGAAATACTTGTTGAGGTCAAAGTCCTAAGGGTTTTGATAAGGATCATATCATTTTTTGTTGTATGATCTCTCATTTTGTCTCTTATGTTTCTTAGATATTTCTTAGGGGATAGTCAACAAATTTTACATTTTGATTCCCTGAATTTGCATAATTATAACCCCAACCATAGTTATTGTGATTATTGTTGTTGTTTTTGGGTGGTGGGATATTTGTAACCACATTAGTGGAAATGTTGTGATTGTTATTCAAAATCTTCAGCATTGAGGGGTTATTATTGTTGTTGTCATAGATGAACAACCTTCTGTTGGAACCATACTCCTTCCTTTGGCTATTGATGGCAGACTGGTCTATTCTAAGAGCCTCTTTATATGATTTATAAGAGAGATTATGAACCTCTTCCCACGTTTCCCTATTAAGGGTGTGTAGGAAGAGATCACATATATCACTATGGTCCATATTTGATGCGCTAGTTGATGAATAGAGGATTTACCTCCATTGCATGATGAAAAATGTAGCCGATTTGTTTAATTCTTGTTTTATGCTTAGGAATTCTTGAATTCTTATTTTCACCAACTTGTTCATCTCGAATGCAATGACAAACTCACTAATGAGTTGTCAAAAAGAGTAGATGGACACATCTGGAAGTCAATAATACCAATCTAATTTTATGCCTTCCAAGGTCTTCAAAAAAATCCTTGCCACAACCCCATCTGGTGCAGGAGCACCTACCTGACAGCTGGCCTTCATGAGGCAGTTAGTAGTTTAGGTCTTGTTTGTGTTTCCAAGAAGGTCTGTTAGACCAATTGCATGTAATAAGGTCACGCTGATCATGATAAGATCATGCTGACCAGGCTTTTGCTATTTTTAGCTAGTTAGTTATAACAGCTGTCATGATGTATGTTCGGTGGGATCTCCCAGCCGCTTGGAGAGTTCCCAGCCGCTTGGAGTCGGGTCAGTAGTACTCGTAGGCAAATCTTTATAAGCATGAGATCGGTTGATTGGAGATCATCGGTCGGCAGTGTAGTGTTGCATCAAGCGGAGGAGGTGAACAGTGGTCGGCAGGAGGACAATTGCGACCGTCCGAAAGATGATGAGGCTGACTGTGTAACGCGGATCATGATGATGCTGTTGGTAGTTTTAGGGAATATGATGATGATGGCGAAGATGATGATGATGAGGTTGGTCTGCAGACATTCATGCTATATGCGAATGTTATAGTGTGGATGCCTCTGCATCATAGTGGTATCAGAGCTCAGCAAAAGGTCTGGGCTGTTGTGTGTTGATTCAGTCACCGAAAGGGCAGAGGTAGAGATAGAGTTGAGTTGTGTGTTGATTGTGAGGTTGACAAAATGCCTCCTAAAGGTAGTGGTACTGCAAGGGAATTACAGGAAATGAAGGAGAAACATGCTAGAGAGATGAGGAAGATGAAGGAGCTTGCTGAAGCACTTCAAGCCAGGCTGACAGCCCTGGAAAAGAACAAAAAGAGGGAAGTGGAAGACAGTGAGTCTGAAGAAGATGCAGATACTGTTGAAGAGTATGAAGAGGTAGCTGAAGATCTGGATGCTGAAGACCAGAGATTGGCAAAACTGTTAAAGGCAGTACAGAGTGAAAAACCTAAGGTAAAGGTTGATGTTTCCAAGTATACTGGAAGCTTGAATGAAGATGAGTTATTGGATTGGATTGCTGCACTTGATAATCACTTTGAATGTGAAGATGTTGCTGAGGATCAGAAGGTAAAGATTGCAAAAACCAAGTTAGGAGGTCATGCTTTGGTATGGTGGGATTATGTACAATCTGAGAGAAGAAAACAAGGGAAGTCTAAGATCACTTCTTGGGATAAGATGGTAGCAAGGATCAAGGGTAAATTCTTGCCAAGGGATTATGAAATCCAGATGTTTAAGAAGCTGCAATTTTTAAAGCAGAAAGACAGGGATGTGAAAGCATATACTGAGGAATTTTATCTGTTGAGTATGAGATCTGGTCATCATGAGAATGAGGTAGAAAAGGTGGCTAGGTACTTGGCTGGTTTAAGGTTTAACATACAGGATGAGTTAGTTTTAGCTAACCCTAAGAATGTGGAGGATTGTTATCAAATGGCAATCAGGATTGAAGAAAAGCTGAATAGAGGACATGATAAGTCCATGAGAGGAAGAGGAAACAATAGGGGAAGAGGAGCAGCCCCTGCACAAAAGCAAACAAATGAGGGTCAAGAAGACACTGGTAAAGGACAGGGACAGTCTGATTTCAGAGGTGGATGGAAAGGTACTAGAGGAAGATTTGGAGGTGGTAGAGGTTCTACTACATTTTCAGGAAAGTGTTACACCTGTGGAGAGTTTGGTCATCCATCTTTCAAATGTCCAGAAAACAAAGGTTCATCATCCAGAAATGATAGAACTAGTGACAAGAGAGTACAACTTGTGCAAGAAGAAAAAGGAGAAGAAAGTGCACAGAGTTCAAACAAAGGTCCTGAGAATTTTGGATATCCAGAGAGTGGAGAATCCCTGATGTTAAGGAGAGTTAGTTTGCAGGCATCAAAGGATATGATGCAAAGAAGAGCTCTTTTCAAAACCACATGTAAGAGCAAAGGTAAAGTATGTAAGGTTGTCATTGACACTGGTTCAACAGACAACATGGTATCCCAGGAGATGGTGGATAAACTGAAGCTGGAAAGGATTCCACATCCACACCCTTACAAGGCATCTTGGGTGAGTGATAGTCAATCACTTTTTGTCTCTGAACAGGCATATGTGGATTTCCAGATTGGACCATATCAGGATAGAATTTTGTGTGACATATTGCCTATGGAATGTTGTCACCTACTGTTGGGTAGACCATGGCAATTTGACAGAAGAGTACTGTATGATGGGTATGCTAATACCTACACCATCAAGAAGGATGGGAAGATTATTAAGTTGATGCCATTGCAGGCAAAAGCTGCAGTACAGAAGGCAGCTCAAATCATTTTAATGGGAAAGAAGGAGTATGTGCAGAAGCCTATAGGAGCAGGCATAAAGGCAGTTCAGGACACTGCAGAGAAAGAAGTTGTTACAGACAACAAGCTGAAGCAAGTTTCAGTTGTGACTGACAGAGGTCAGCAGCAGGTTCAGAAACAGGTTTGCACACAGCAACCATCAGTTGAGAAGAATGACAAGGATGTTGTCATAGTTGGGACTATTGCTTGTCCTATAAAGATTGACAGGAAGATAGAGTTGAACATTTCAGCAGTTCAAGAGGTAGTTCAGACAGAGGTTCTGGTCAGGCAACCTGACAAACACAGGGTATGTGAGAAAAAGGCCTACATCAACAGGCATGCAGATTTACTTGCCAGAAAGCAAGTTACAGTTCAGAAGTCTTGGAGAAGACAAGAGACAGCAGCAGATAGAGCTGGAGCAGGTCAGGCTATTGACAAGGCAAAGTGTAGAGGTGGAGGACTTCCACATACTAAACTCATGGGACATGAGTTCTTTTCTGTTGGGGAGTATGGTGCAGGAGCACCTACCTGACAGCTGGCCTTCATGAGGCAGTTAGTAGTTTAGGTCTTGTTTGTGTTTCCAAGAAGGTCTGTTAGACCAATTGCATGTAATAAGGTCACGCTGATCATGATAAGATCATGCTGACCAGGCTTTTGCTATTTTTAGCTAGTTAGTTATAACAGCTGTCATGATGTATGTTCGGTGGGATCTCCCAGCCGCTTGGAGAGTTCCCAGCCGCTTGGAGTCGGGTCAGTAGTACTCGTAGGCAAATCTTTATAAGCATGAGATCGGTTGATTGGAGATCATCGGTCGGCAGTGTAGTGTTGCATCAAGCGGAGGAGGTGAACAGTGGTCGGCAGGAGGACAATTGCGACCGTCCGAAAGATGATGAGGCTGACTGTGTAACGCGGATCATGATGATGCTGTTGGTAGTTTTAGGGAATATGATGATGATGGCGAAGATGATGATGATGAGGTTGGTCTGCAGACATTCATGCTATATGCGAATGTTATAGTGTGGATGCCTCTGCATCACCATCTCAAGGAAGGAGTTCTCAAACTGCTATGGTGTAAGCCTTGATGCGTGAGTTGGGATTTTCTAACCTTTGAACATAGGAAGTTTAGGGAGAGGTTGTGACAATATCACATTGCAAATCACATGGTCTAATGGCTCCTTGAGGTATTCAAGAGTTGTCCCCCAAAAGGGTTCATGTGTGGAAGGATTGGTCCCTTTAAACACGATTCTCGTGGGTGGATCTTGTTGTGTAGGATGCATTTGGAAAGCTATGCTAGGTTGTTGGTACCCAAAGAAATCTAGATAATTTGGTAGAGGTATGCATAGAGGTTGAAAACTAGGTGGGATTGTTTGATTATAACTTTGCATCACATGTATCCCATCTAATTGGTTTAATCTCACCATATTAAATGACAAGGGAAAAGGAGACACAAAATCCTCACTAATCTCATTGCATGAGTAGAAGTTAATGTAACGGGGTAGCTAAGCCACCCCTTAGCATTGTTTATTTGTACCAATAGTAAAAGGATTGGTGTGAGGCTGGCACCTTATAGACTTTAGTATTTTATTTGTTTGGGTCAAATTGTGTAGTGGTCACTCAGCACCCCCAACCTCAAGAGTCTTTATTTGTTGGACCAAGGTAGATACAAGTGCTTTGGGAATTGCTTCTCAAGTATTTCATGTCTTTCCACCATTAGATGGGTTTTGTTCAAAATGTAGGTTTGAGTATCTCCATTCATTGTTGTTTTAGTTTAAGTCTTAAGTCTTCTCCTTTGGGTAGACACTTAGTCATTTTAAAAATTTGTATCGAGGGTAATTCATGTTTCTCAAGCTTCTGTTAGATCTCTTTCGAGGTGATCGACCTCATTATCAATTTGTAAAGCCGTGTCCTTGAAGCTAGGTTCCTGTCTTTTAATCTTTGATTGGACTAAGACACATGAGTTCTTGGTTGGCTCAAGATTTATTGTAAAATGGATCCTTGATATTCTCCCCATGTGGGGTTGTCAAATTTATTTAATTCATGGACTACATAGGCATTGTTATCATGTTGTAATTGCTCACCACCCAAGTAAGTATCCTCATTATCATACCTATTTGAGAAAGGTACCATGGGATCAATGAGGATGTATCAATTCA
The DNA here is from genome assembly GCA_027924645.1 of Cunninghamia lanceolata. Lineage (NCBI taxonomy): Eukaryota > Viridiplantae > Streptophyta > Pinopsida > Cupressales > Cupressaceae > Cunninghamia > Cunninghamia lanceolata. The sequence continues at coordinate 69,136 of BSBN01002193.1, forward strand.
ATGAGGGAGGGATAGCTTTGTTTGAGGGACTTTGTCCCTAAGGCATTATTGGTCATAACATATTTGGAGGTGCGTTGGGAACTACAAAACAAATGGAATGACAAAGAAAGAGACAAATGTGAGACAAAAAGAAAGAGATGGAAAATGATCTAAAGCTTTTTTAGAAGGATTTTCCTTCATGCCGATTTCACCAAAATATGTGATACTCTAGAAGTCAACTCACCATAAAAGTGTATAAGATGGACCTGGGATAACACATGCACTCCACCCTTTCTAATGGTGTGGAACAAATCACTCATACACTCATGGCCAAAGCTAGTCAAATGGGGGAGAATTTACATGGAAGGAGAGTCTCAAGGTGACAAAGATATTGTCATATTGAGTGGGGGTCGCACAAATCTATTCACTCACTTCATGAGGAAGGAGTGTTTGATGGTATACTATGGTGTTGAAGCAAAGCACTAGTGTTGATGTGTTGAAATGTTCTCATAGAGAGGTGTAGTTATTATGATTCTAATTTGGATAGGTAGGTCACTGGCTCTAATTCTATTTAGCTCATTTTGGTTGAAGAGAGAAAAGGTGTTAAGCCTACATTATTCTAATTTGATTAATTCTTCTAAGAGATGTAACTCTCTTGCATGGGCTACTTCTCTCTCATGACTCATTCCATTTTTTTCTTGAATTTGGCACAAGATTGCAACCTATTCTTGGAATTTCTTGGCATTGAACATCTCTTGATTTGGTTGTACAATCTTTTTTAAGATAGCCTTCACCCAATCTTGTTTAATCCTAGGACACATGAACTTGAAATGGGAGAGAGACGAAAGGGATAATTGAATTTGTTTATTTGTGTGTCCTTTTGTTGAGTTGATTGATGTTTTGATTAGAGTTGTGCTCACTTGTTTTTCTTTGATTTATTGGATTTTGACTTGTTTGAGGATGTTGAAGACGTTTCCAAAACCTATTAAAGGATGCACATATTGTCATGCTTTGGGTTTTCAATTTTAGAAGGATGTAGTGATAATATGTATGCAAGTAACTATCTTTTTGGTGCTTTTCCAAAAATAAATATTTTCAGTGAGCTAACTAACTAATAAATCAAAGAAGATCCTTTTTGTATTTATGAATGGATGTAGCTAAATGAGTTAATTTTCCTAGATGTAAGAACTATGTTTTTGTTGATTTTCTATTTCCTAGTTGACGAGAATCTTGTTTTCAAAAGAGGGAAATTCATTTTTGCAATCGTTTTGAATTGTCAAAGTGCTTTGAAATAAAACAAATGAAAGAAGCTTCTAAATCTAATTTAATCTAAGGAAGCAGTTCAAATTTTATGTTGATCTAAGAAAGTAACAACAAAATCTAATCTAATGAAGAAGTAATAACAAAATGTTACAATCCTTAGGCAATTTTGATGATCTTTTTTTTATGGGTAAAAGGCTGGAGCCATTAATATATTAAACTAGTAAAGTTTCAACATTACAACTCTATTTAGTGTGGGCACCGGTAGGAAAGAACAGAGTGAAGAAAACCTCCGGTCTAGCCCAAGACTTATGCAGTCCAGTACATAATGTTTATTTACATATCTTATGCAGGGTTGTGCCCTAAGAGGATACTTCTTTTCTTACAATGTTAAACGATACTTTTGCAATCCTTGCCCTTTTCATGGGGCATTATTCTGTTCTATCCTTGCAATTTGCCTTTATGGTTCTTCAATTCATAGGACACCTTCTAGGGCAGTTAACATTGATTCTTCTAACTCTTATCCCAATGGGAGAAGAACTTGCTCAATTCAGTGTCCCTGTCTTACCTGAAAACACAAAGACATCTTCCCAAACTTTTTTGCATGTTAGCCAAGTAATAAGGAAGAAAATAATTAATGCCTGAGAGAATTGAAAGAATGTTAGAGAACTTATACTTTCCATGCTTATCAAAAGTGTCAACACATACTTAGCTCGAGGCTGGTATCAAATCAAGCTGAGAGGAAGATTTCAGGATTTGATAACTGATCACATATATATATATATACAAACATCTATATATATATTTGTATAAACATATATATATGTGTGTGTGTGTGTGTGTGTGTGTGTGTGTGTGACCAGCAGAATCAATTAAAAATAACATTTATGTAAGTGTCTACTAAAACTGAACTCATTCCTTTCTTAGAGAATGTTATTACCTGTCAAATCATATCTTATCATACCAATTTTAAACTCAAGTGAGCTGATAAGCGAGCAGAGTAGGCCAAAGATCTACTCGGGATCTTATTATTACACTCCATGTTACCTATCTTCTCACATGTCAAATGAAATTCAAGCTCCAGACCTAACATCATTATTTCTAACCCTCTATACCGCGACAACCTGCTTCAAGCTTATCATCAAAATAAATCATTAATGGAGATCAGCTCATACTTCTGACTACGTGTCAGTTTTGAATGATGGGATGTAAATTGCTATACATTGAAATTCATAGAGTACTGTATCTATATATATACATCTATCTATCTAATATATATATATATATATATATATATATGAGAGTAGAGCGATGACACATTTGAAGCATGTAAACAGGGGAGGAAAACGAGCTTAAAAAGACATGATTGATACTACAGGTTTCATTTAATGTTGTTCACTGGATGAAGCCAATAACAAAGTTCTCAAAGTATAACACTCTAGTTTCCTCTTCCATCTTCCCCTATGCCTTCTCAATTTTCAATTATCTTTACTGTTGCAGCCATCAGTTACAGAGGGATGGAAACTCCTGTGAGATTGGTTAGTTTAAAATGCCAAATGGCTGGTTAGTTTAAAATGCCAAATGGCCTTTCTTGGACCTATTACTTTGCTTCACTTACAACATATGCTACGTCAGTCTGATGAACTAATGGTTGGAGCTATTAGAATGATTGTTGGAAGGAAGTTTATGGGGGAGGTTGAAAGGTATTGAGTTGATACCGACGTTACTTCTAGGGTGCTTGCCATGTTGCTAGAGTTGGAGATTGATAAAGGAACCACAGAGCAGATGATGAGGGGCTTGTTCAATCCTGAACACTTGGGATGTTTAGAGGTAACCCTGGAGGCAACAAGTATAGGTGTTGGAATGCCATGACCGAGAGATATGGCCTCTTTAGCTGATCCTGAACCAATTCTAAAAATCTATCCTTTCATTTTAGATCTTAAAGGACCAAATCTCATGATGGTCAAAGAGAGGGCATTAATAGCAGTAGGGTTCATCCAAAGAGTCCTTGCCATGGTGGTGGAAGAAGGGTTTGAATGGGTAGCAGCTTTCAATCTTCAATTGCTTGAGGAAGGAGTAAGTCACAACATAAAGCCTCTGTTTTGTTATCTTTATAGAAGTTATTGAGCCGTAGACTTATTATAAGCAACTTAGTAACTACCTTTTGAATATGAAATCAAGAAGTGGTCCTTGTGTGGACAAGAGAATTATGAATAGACCTTGCAAGGTCCCAATGTCTAACTCTGTTATATCAAACTCTGTCAGATTTTTATTAAACGTATGGTCTGAGACTTAAATCCCTTATTCTAGTAGAATTTAATGGTTTGAAATGAAAATGATAATAGATAAAGTTAGTGATCTTATTGGCATTGGTATATGATTAAGTATCTAAGACAGTGCATGCAAAACCTTTAATATATTAAGGGATAAGATAGTAAAATCTTCTCTACTGTTTCAGATAGGATTTCAATTACTTTATTAGCACTAAATTTTGTAAATAGAGGCAAAAGCAGAGGATTATAAATATAAGACAGTGTATGCAGCCCCATTCATATATTGAGAGATTTCAAATTGCTTCATTAGAAACTAAATTTTGTATAGAGGCAAAAGTAGAGGATTATGAATATAAGCCAGTGTATGCAGCTCCACCATCTAACTCTGTTATAGCAAACTCTGTCAGACTTTTATTATAAGTAGGGTCTGAGACTTAAATCCCTGATTCTAGTAGAATTTAATGGTTTGAAATGAAAATGGTAATAGATAAAGGTAATGATCTTATTGCCATTGGTAGAGGATTAAGTATCTAAGACAGTGCATGCATAACCTTTAATATATTGAGAGATAAGATAGTGAAATCTTCTCTACTGTTTTAGATAGGATTTCAAATTGCTTTATTAGAACTAAATTTTGTATAGAGGCAAAAGCAGAGGATTATAAATATTGTATGCAGCCCCGTTCATATATTGAGAGATGAGACGGTAAACACCTCTCTAGTGTTTCAAATTGCTTCATTAGAACTGAATTTTGTAGATAGGCTAATGCCATCGACCCCTTTGTTAGCCAGGGAATCAGCTTTACTATTACCTTCTCTAAAGATGTGGTTAAAAGTGCACTTTCTAAAATAAGTGGTGATATCTAGGGCATTAGCCAATAGGAAATTTAGTTTCCAGTTAGGCATACTCCCCTTTCATAAGACATTAATAATAATCACAGAGTCCCCTTCAACCTCTAGTTTTTCAATACTCAAATCTTTGCTAATTCTCAGGCCTTCAATCAGGGTAGTTATTTTGGCAATGTTATTTGTTGCTTCACCTAGAGGTTTGGCTAAAGTTGCAATTTCTCTTGATCCTGAGTCATGGATTACACAACCTATACTTGTGACTCTCGGGTTACCCCTAGACGCCCCATCAAAATTTAGCTTAAACCAGCCTTTTTTAGGTGGCTGCCACTTGCATTCTTGTCTCTTATTGGTGATATTATGGTTACCTGGTCCCACATACGAGGGCAATTTTAAACTTGCCCATTTACCATGCATCTTTTCATCCCAGTGGGTCATTGTGGTTTCTTTTTTGGAGTTATTTAACACCCTACTATTGACAATTTCTATAATGCTTGCTTCGATCTTAATGGTTAACTGCTCAAAAGTTAGTTTTCTATCTTTGAAGATTCTTCTATTTCTTTCTTTCCACAGCTCCCATACCATGATAGAAGGGGTAATTGTCCATAACATATGATAAATGCTATGTTTGTGAGTATCTGGCCAACATTGGAATAGGTTCATAATGTCATTAGGAAGGGCAGTAATCCAGCCCATCTTGTTGCTTAGCCAGTTCCAACATTTATCAGAGAATTGATAGTTGAGAAGGATATGGTCTACTGTTTCCTACTCCTTTTCACAAAGGGGGCATATGCTAGGCCCCTCATATCCCATCTTGGTAAACCTATCTGTAGTTAGAATTTTCTTCTGTAGGGCCATCCATGCAAACATCCCAGCTTTTGGGAGACAGTTCTTATCCCAACAGAGTCTCATTGGTATCTCTGATTTTGGTTTGAGCTGCTGTTTGATTAAAATTTTATACCCATCTTTTGTTTTGTAGTTTCTTGATTTAGCTCTGTCCCAAACTAATCTATCTGTATCTCCTTTGAGGGATACCTTCCTTTTGTTAAGGATGTCAAGAAGTATATTTTTTTCATTAATTAGGATGTTCCTATTATCCAGGGATTTCCATTTCCATCCCTGATTCTCACCCTGATTGGGAAATTCTATGTAGTCTTTAACATGTCTCCCCCATTGGGATTCTAGGATTCTTTTGGCATTTTCTAGGTTATCCAATCTACTTATTGACTCGAACCCCCCCAAGAATCATCCCAAAAAAGAGCTTGACTGTCGTCACCAAGACTCCAAGTTAGTTTGTCCATTGTGAGCTTTCTGCAATCCATCATAAAATTCGAAAGGTGGGATCCTTTAGGAGGATTAACCATTCTAAATAGGAAGGCCGGTTCCTCTCCTTTGAGATATTTGTTTCTAAGGATTTTTACCCATTTTAGATTGGGCTGTTGGTACATTCTCTATACGAGTTTGGCTCCTAGAGCCTTACTCTGTTCCTTGATGTTTTTCAAACCCAAGCCACCCTCTTCTTTTGGTCTATAGATCTTATCCCATGCTACAAGTGCCATTTTCTTTTTATCATCCGTACCTTGCCATAAAAAAGTTCTTAGGATTTTATCGATTTCTTCCTGGTTTTCTATTGGAAGATTCATACAGGATAATTGATATATTGGGATAGCTGAAAGAACTGATTTTAACATTGTTACTTTACCTCCTGAGGATAACCATTTGCCTTTCCATGATTCAGCTTTGTTTTTGATCTTGGAAGTGATATGGTCCTAGAGATCTCTAGTCTTATTACTTTTACCCAAAGGAATGCCTAAATATTTGCATGGCATTACCCCTCTTTTGAAAGACAATATTATGCAAATTTCCTTTTCTATCTCAGGAGCTACGTTGAAAAAATAGATTGCTGATTTATCCGCATTAACCTCTTGTCCAGAGGCCCTGCAGTAGGAGTCCAGGATCCCTTTAAATGCCTTAGCTTCTTCGATGCACCCCATACCATAGAGCATAGTATCGTCTACAAATTGTTGATGAGTTGTAGGATCTACACCAGAAGTAATCTTGATTCCTTGAATCTTTCCTTCTTCCCTAGTCTTGGTGATCATCCTTCCTAGAACTTCTGCCATTATAATAAAGAGAAAAGGGGAGATAGGGTCCCCTTGTCTCAATCCTCTTGATATGCTAAAGAAACCTTTCAGGGTCCTGTTGATTAAGACTGAGAACTTAGGGTTAGAGATACATGCATAAATGAGATTTATCCATTGTTTAGTAAACCCAAAAGCTTGTAAGGTTTTGCAAAGGAAACACTAATCCACCTTGTCGTAGGCTTTACTGATATCTAATTTAATTAACATTTTAGGTTTTTTATTGTGATGTAAGGTGTGGATAGCTTCTTGGGTTGTAATAACTCCATCAAATATGGATCTACTCAGGACAAACCCTATTTGTTCGTCACTTATGATGTTTGGTAGGACTATTTGAATTATGTTAGCCATGGTTTTAGTGAGAATTTTATAAATAGTGTTACAGAGGGAAATGGGCCTCAGATCCCCCATGCTTTCTGGCTTCTCTTTTTTTGGGATGAGTGTGAGAAAGGTATTATTTGCCTGTTTTAGAAGGCTACCTAAATTTCTTACCCCTTCTAATGCTTCAACCACTTCATCTCCTATGAAGTGCCAACATTTCTAGAAGAAGACAGCTAGGAAGCCATCGGGTCTCAGAGCTTTATCCGAATGCATTTGAGAGATTGCCAATTCAATCTCAGTCTTGGTAAATTTTCCATTGAGGGCTTTGTTTTTATCCTTTGAGATAATCCTTGGAATATTTTTTAGTATGGCTTGTTGATGGAGCCAATTAGATCCCTCCTAATTGTTAAGAATATTTTCAAAATATCTGACCGTTTCACTTGCTATTTGTTGAGGTTCTTCGATCCAGACATTGTTCTCATCTTTAATTTTGAAAATTCTGTTGACATTTTTGTGAACTTTGGTGCTGTTGTGAAAGAATTTAGTGTTCTTATCTCTAGCTTCAAGCTAGGTTTCCCTGGACTTTTGATGCTAGAAGATTTCCTCTTTGTCTAGGATATCTTCATAATCAATTTTCAGCTGTTTTTCTTTTAAATAAGATTCAGCATCCATGCCTTTTGCTATCACACTTCTGTTGAGATTTTCAAGTTCCATTTCTAGCTTTGATTTGATCTCGAAGATATTGCCAAAGTTAGTTTTGTTCCAACTAAGGAGCTTACATTTGATAGCTTTCAATTTGGATACTAGACAAAAAGATTAGAACCAGATACTCTCATTTCTTTCCACCATTGCTCAATTAAGGTAATAAGGTTAATATCTTTGACCCACATTTGTTCAAATTTGAAAGGACACCATTTAGGTTGGTAGTCTTCTAAGATACTTAACTAGACTAGGTAATGAGTGGAGCCCGAGTATGGTAAGATCTCAGCCATCAGAATAAAAGGGAGTTGAGCCCAATTACCCCTGTACATGAATCTGCCAAGTTTTTTTGCAATATTGCTAAAGCCCTATCTTCTGTTATTCCATGTGAATCCTTCATGTGTTGTTTTAATTTCCAAAAGATTATTCTTTTGAACCCATTCTTTAAAGTCACTTGCTGCTGTGGATAGCCTTCCAGAGCCTCCCAACTTTTCTTTACGGTCTAGGATTGCGTTGAAGTCTCCACCCAAAATACATGCCTGATCTTGTAGAGTTTCCATGAATTGTTCTATTTCTTTCCAAACTGATCTCTTGTCTTGGTTTTGGGAAGGATCATAAATGTTAAAAAGAATAAAGTGGAGTTTGCTTCTGATGTTTTTGACGTACCCAACCATCCAATTCTTCTTGTAGCTTAATACTAAAAATGAAACCACTCTAGGGTCCCAAATTACCGCTATGCCTCCCAAAGCACCCTCAGCCAGAACTCCAACTAGCTCCCATATTCCTAACTTCTTATTTAGAGTGTCAATCTCTTCTTTATTGAGTTTAATTTCTTGGATCATTAGTATATCTGGTTTTGTGTTGGTTATACAGTGTTTTATGATATGCTGTTTGTTAGGGGCATTGAGACCCCTAACATTCCAGGTGTAGACTCTCATGGCATCGGGGGAAGGCACTTCCCCTTCCCTACATAGAAAAGTGTGGTGATCTTAGTTTGATCAGTAGCCTCGCCTGCTTTCTCTCATAGTTCCAATAGTGATTTCCTACCCCTTTTCTTATTACTTTTGGCACAGTCTGGGGTATCCCTACTGAAATCAGTTATGGCAATTCCCAACCACAGATCTGCTTTATCCAACTCTCTCTCTCCCTGATCTTTTGGGTCCTATTTCTTTCTATCCTGCCTCTTCTCTTATTATTCGAGTTCTATAATCTTGGTGATGAGTTTTTCCTTCTCTTTGTTGGCTTCCTCAATTACCACTTCCTCTATTGCCTTATCGAGGATCTCATTGCATATCTCTTCTATATCCATATGGCTAAGCTTATCTGTGGATTTCTTTGATTCTCAGAGTCTTTATGTTTTTCTTCTATTTCGAAAGTGTTTGGAACCCATTCTGGGGTTTCTAAAACCTCTGGGTTTATACTCCCTTCTACTATTGGGGGGTTATTATCTTTGGCATCTTCTGAAGGAACTTCCCCCTCATCTAGTTCCATCCTCTCTTTGCCTATCTGTGGTTCATAATTCTGCTTCGGGGGCTTAACCGCTATGATTGTTTTTTTGCCTGAGCTGACTTGACCAAGGTTCATATTCTGTGTAGTAACCTCATTATTGTGATTCAGGGTGTTTTCTTTGGTATTTTGGGTAGATTTAGGGGATCTCTTAGGCTGGGTTGTCACCATACTTGGGTTCTGATTTTGCCCAAACAAATCCTTGTTACCACTAAGGTACTTCTTAAGGGAAGGAAATCTATTCCTCTAATAGTCCACAATAAATCCACCTTTATTATCATTAAATACGATGTTAACACCCCTAGGCTGGAGAATGGAGTTCATCTTAGCAGGCATTTTTGGAACTCTGTTATTAGTGTTTTTAAGGGTAGGTTCATGGTGGAGAGCTGGCTTGATGTAGTAATTTGCTAGGTTAGTATTAATTTCTAGAGGTTCAAGGTCTTTAGTGCTTGTATCCATTTTTACTAATAGGAAAACATCTGAGTGAGATAAGAAGTCCTTCTCCATTCCCAGGAACTCTCCCAGGTGATTCCTTATCTCCCTTAAGATTTTACTATGGATGAGCTCGATCGGGAGATTTGGTAACTTGACCCCCCTAGCTACTTTAAGTTTCAGTTTACTGGGGTGAAAATTTGGTAGCCAATCTAGGTACTCAAAATTATGCCCTTCATAAGACAAGCTTCTGCTATTTAAAATTTCTTTTTTTAGGTTTTCACTTTTGCAGACAATGAATATGAAATCTTCAGAAGTGATAGTGATACTTACCTGGTCTTTGTAGATGGTTTGGACCCACTTCACAATTTCCTTTGTAGGCTGCCCTATCCCACACCATCATATATAGAAACCGTGGGTTCTATAATGAATCCCCAGACCATATGTGTAGATATTTTTGATATCTATAGATACTTTCTTTTTCATGGCTTCAGATTTTTGATGATACATTAAACTTATTTGAGGCCTCGACTAAGGGGTTCTAGGGTTTGCCTGTTCTCAGAATGTTACCCGGTCTTTACCCATCCCAAGAGTGTTAGGAGCTGAGTTCCTAAATTTAGGGTTTTTAGAGATTTGCCATTGGTGGGGTGCCCTAAAATTTGACATGCTGCCTATATGGGAATTGTCCTTCGCATGAATGAACCTAGGGGCCAGTTTTGAAAAACCCTCTGCATATCCTTGACTTGGATAGGAAGGGTAGGAGATAGCAAGGGGTTGTCGAGCACTACGTCTTCTTTCCCGGCCTAGGGTGGTGTGATTTGCTCCAGTTGCAAATACTGGGGTTACTAAGGTAATTGGGATAGCCCACATTCTTGCCACCCTGGCTTGAGTTGTTACTCTTGCCGTTGCCTTTGCCCTAACTCCCCTCTGCGGCCATCTACTCTTCACAGTTTGCCAGCCCTATTCATCATGAAGATGTGGAGGGGGAGCCCTGCCCCCGCAGAAAACCTTCTCCTTCCCCTATATAATGCTGCAAGGGTGCTCTGCCCTAGTTTCATTTCTGGCATTCTTAATAATGTTGCTTTGTCGCTGACTACCTGCTTTTTTCACATTTTGTCAATTTAATATTAAATTCATATAATTTTGATGATCTTATTACTACTTTAAGATACTTTACAAATAAAAGCTTCTACAAAATTCAATAAAACTAGGGAACTTGCCTAAAGCTTCAATATAACTTCTTTGAAGTTGTTGTGATATGTGTCCTTAGTGGATCTATATTTTTTTGTTGTGTCTTCTCGTATCTAGCTTCAAGGTACTCCCCTCAAAGGAAGGAAAAAAACAAATGATGTAGAGAGATTGGGGATTGCTTGGAAGATGCCATAGAAGATTAACATGTGAACATGTGTGAATAGGTCCTAACTAATAACTAGTTAGATAATTTGTCTTGTTCACATTATGAAGGGGAAACCTGATAGGAAATATCCCTATTCACACCAAGACCCCCTTAAGTGCAACTTAGGTAGAATGAGAAATGTGCAATGATGGATGATAGATGATGATTGGTCTTGGCTATAAGGCCATTTTAGGTACCCATGTACAAACAATATCTCACAAATATAGTAAAGGAGAAAAACCGTAGGAAAAAAACCCCTCTCCAAAAGAGAGAAAAATAAGAAAGTGAAAGAAGGAAGGACTCAACAGGGCTAGTAGGAGGAATGAGCCTTTGTGAAGCAAACCATATAGTGGAGTATCTTGGGATTGAACCAATGTACAGGAGGGGTGTCTTTGATGTCCTTGGTCATTCTAAATATCTGCCCCTAAGTTTCACATTCATCTTTTGAGGTTATGCTAAGTCTGCTACAAATCTAGTCAAGGTTGGGGTGGCTAGTGAAGGGGTCATGAATAGTCATGCCTTGGGAGTTGGTATTTTGAGTTTGCTTGTTGAATTAAGACATTATTGATCAACTTGGGCTTTTACATCAAGTAGCCATTGAAGGATTGAGTCATTCTACCATAGTTATAGCCATTCATCCTTTGACTTCTGCACTCATTAGCTTTATGACCAACTTTCTTGCAATTGAAACATTGACTAGAGAAAGGTATGACATTTTGATTCATTTTGCTCCTACATTGTGTAGCTATATGTCCAAATTTATTGCAAGAATAACGATAACCATTGAAAGATGGGTACCTTTATGCATTAGGTTGTCTGACCGATGGTTTTCTAGCTCCTTTCTTTTGATTCCAAATCTACTTTCCATTGTTCTTGTTTTCAACTTTTGATGCTTGATCTGATTTTGAACTTTCACCCTTTTCAAATCCTAAACCCTCTTTGTCATTAGGATATTTATGACTTGCAATCATTATGTAGACACCCAAAATTGACCCTTCGTACCATTTATCGATTTGTCACATTATTCACCACTGCATATGTCGATTTTGTCTAGCATAATTGCATCAATTATCTAATTTCTTCTAAATCATCCACTTCTATCATTAATTAAATAAATTATATTTATTTAATTATTTCATCTATTTTCATTATATTTATTCTTCTATTTTCTATCTATAATTAAATAATCTTTAATTATTTAATTATCCCATTATTCTTCTAAAATTAAATAAATTTTCTAAATTTATTTAATTTGACTTTTTTAACTAAATAAATTAATATTTTATTTATTTATCTTCTCATCATGCATATAAATTAAATAAATATATTTATTTAATTTATATTTATTTTTCCAATTTTCTAAATTTAACTTTTTCCTCCATCATTTAAAAAATAAATTAAATAAATTTATTTGTTTAATTTATTTTTATCTTATCATTTTTCTCTTTTATCATTTTCTTCTATGTGTACAAGTCGACCTTGTCCTTAGTATGTCAAAAATTAAATACAAAAAATGATTTAATTGGTTTAAAAATCAATTATCCTTGTCATCCAACTCTTAAAATAGAAAAACATTTTTAAGAAAATCAATCTTATCTTCATAAAAAAACTAACTAAATCATTTAATAAAAGCTTTTTATGGACACATGTCTTGTACACATTTATCCATGCCTCTTGTATTATCTCAACCGTCCATTCCACCACTTTTCTCCACCTTTGATCAATCTTAGTTTAGAGCTATATATACACCCTCTCATTTCATTCCAAACATCCCACTCTCTTTAGTGTCCATATTATCGACTTATGCATATCGCATCCATTGAGCATCCATTAAGTACTTTGAGCATATCATCTATCATCATGGCAGCTTTGGAAACTATAGTTGTTCACTTCTGAGAAGCAATCCACATTCAACCAAGGAATCCATACAATCTAGGTGACATTGTTCTTTGATTTGCTTTTATTTTGTGTCATTTAGATAGATTTCTTGAAGGTGGTAGGATTGGGTTTTTGTTGTAAGGCTTGATCTTGTTAACTTGATTTTTCCTGCTCCACACATTCTATCAAGTTTGGCAGCACTCACCCTGAATTTGTCTTCTCAAATCCATGCCTATTTTAGATTAAATTTCAGATCCACAACCTCTTGTTCAAGCCTTGTACATTCTTTAGATTTGTTTTTCACAACAATATTGAGGCATTCCTCAATTCTTTTCCTTTCTTCAACTTGTACCTTCAGATCATTCATGGATTCATTTGCTAGCCTTAGTTGTTCACTGACCTCCTTATGTTTTTCTTTAAACTTATTGACTTGCTCTCTCAAATTTTTGATACATTCATCTTCTTCTTTGACATTCTCGTTCAGATCTTTGATTTCTTCTTCAGTCTTCTCTAGATCTTCAAGAGCAACCTTGAGTTCTTCAATGCTGACATACATGCACTCATCTTCTGAGAAATTATTAGTAAGAATCTCTTCCAGAGGAGTAGGAAACTTTGTAGCACCCATGTGTTCAATCTCCAAGATCTTTCTTGAGTGGTTAGGCTTCTCCAAAAGGACTTGGCTTTGATACCAATTGTTGAACACCCAGAATACTGAGAGGGGGTGAATCAATATTTTCTTAAACCATTTGCAAACCAAACTCTTTAATGCATTTAGCAAGTTCAATAACATTAAAGCAGATTAAGCATAAAACATACAATCACAATCCACAACACATGAACACCATGATTTTTACGTAGAAAACCCGAAAAGGGAAAAGCCACAGTGAGGATTAGCTCACAATATAATAATGTAGTAGCAATACCAAATTACAAAAAGGCTCACTGCCCAACAGAAAGAATGATCACAACAGGTGGACTCACTGTCCAAGTGGATTCACTGCCCACTGAGAAAGAAAGAGAGAAAAAGGGTGGCTCACTGCCAGGATTTGAACTATTATAGTTGCATCTACATATACATGGATTACAGTTCCAATGGAGTACAAATTACGGAAACAAAACTTCTCTTACTGATCTGAAATATCTCACTATCCTGCTCTATATTTTCTCAATAGGCACTTGTTGCATCATTCATATTACACACACATCTTCTTCTTCTTACTTATACTTAAAGCATCGAACACAAACCTCTATATATATCCACTTCTTTTACAACCTCAACAAGGTCATCCCAAATAGATGTATAGTGCAAAACATGCTAAATAAAACATGTCAGGCCCAAACTTTACATACATACTTCATGCCAAGATTTAAACTTGAAAATAGGTCAGGGTGGACCTAAATTGGCCCCTTCTTAACTTCACAAAACATGTTTACTTTCTTTTAAGTCTGCTTTACTCATATCATCAATTAGGTTAGCCTACTTGAGTGTAACGTGTAGAACAACACTAGTCGGCCTCAAAATGCATTGTGGAGAGAACCAAAACTTGAAATAGACTCTCTTAGGTTGATAAGATCCGTGGAACCTCTTAAGACAATAATCCTATTTTTGGAATGCTCCGCACAAGGTACACTTCTTCAGGTTTGCTTCATAAGAAGGGTAACACAAGTGCATACTAATTGTCAGAGCATAACTCAACATCTGGACCTCTAAAACATCTCAAACTTGGAATATACAATCTTTAGACATTTACAATTACATCCCCAAATCCACACAATAAAATGTTTCCATGCAATGAAATGTGGAGTATTGAAACTTGGTCTCTGTCACAGACTAAAACTATTTATCCATGTAGCGATACTCTGACAAACTTATCTATCATTCTGGAAGACTTCAAACTCAAAAAATTTGGATTTAGGCTCTCTAAACATATGCCAACAACACTTCAGAACCACAAAAGGAAATATGTTATACCAGAAATATGCAGACCGAAACAACTGTAGCTCTATACACTAAGTGTAGCATTTTGATACTTAGCCAATTTTCACCACATCTTCTAGATCATAACTTTTTGTGTAGGTGACTTTATGAGGATATGAGCATCCAGTGAGGGATATTACTATAACCTGACAACTCAATTTTGATCTCTAAACTTTGTTGCCATCAATGAAAAAACTTTTTGACTATTATGCTTATCAATATACTAACAATGTCTCTATCAATGACATTTCCAACAAGTGATAGGAGAGTTTGATCTACTTCTACTTTGACTTGTGCTATTAGTTTTTAAGAAGATGAATTGAGCTTAAGCGTGACCTTCATCTCAGGAGCGCTATATATTATTCTTATCTAATGGGAAGTATCTAGGTAATTTACTAACTAGATAACCCTAGATGCATGAGTGGTGGTTTGAATCTCTATTTGCAATCCCTGAAGTTATTAATCTTTTGCATCGATCTGAGATTTTAATGACTCATTTGAGTTTATTGATTCTATTAGTGAAGCATGGAGTTGAGTTACTTCCACCACTCTATTCTTTTCATACTCACTTTTTGGAGTATCTACCTATAGCCTTCTATTGTGAGATTTGATTTTTCCAATGCAAACTGCAAGGCCACCTATTTTGAATGCTTATCTTGAATCTAGCCACCGTAATTAGGGCTTGAACCTATAAAGTTAATTTTTGAACCTCTTATTCTTGAGATTTCACTTGAGCTTGAATTTAGTTTACTATATCCTTGGTACATCTTATCTCTAGCTCCCTTTTCTCTAGCTTTCTGCTTACTTTCATGAAGTCTGTAGTGATAGATTTCTGAGTTTCCTCCATCAATTCTACTATGTCCTTAGGGTGAGCCTATGCCAGATTCATTCCCACAACATGAATGGAGTAATTCTCAAGATGCATTTGATCTTGCTTCTTATTGATAAGTAGGAAAGTGTATAAAAATGGAACATCCACTCTAATTTGGACAATGTGGACATTGAGAAAATCCAAAAAAGAAGAAATACAAAGTGGCCCCCCTAACCCTGGATGGGGTAAACTGAACTTTGACAACTCCTCCAAGGGTAACCTAGGTTAGGTAGGTAGTGTTGGTTTTTATTTAAGTCCCAACCTTCTCTCATGAAATAGCATATGATTTAGCCACTTTCAATATTTAGCTATCATGAGGGGCTTGCCAACACATAGGTGAAAGTTAGAGTAACTTTCCCTCTACACTTTAGGCTCTGTAAAACCTGGGAGGGTGATCCCTTGACAGTATTTAATAATTTTGTTGTTAGGGTTAGATGATAGAAGATATCAATTAAATGCAAATAAAGATTAAACAGAGGAGTGAAAACACACAAAAATAATAACAGCAAGAGACAAGTTTTAACGTGGTTCACCCAAACTCTGGCTACATCCACCAACAGAGAGTCCAATATTATTATCCAGTAAATCAAACCAATTACAACTAGCAATCCTTGCAACTCAATACTGCTGCAAATGCTATAATATATCAACAGAAACCCTAACCCTTAGCTGCTTTTATCAAGCCTTATATCGGTTACAAAAATAGGGTTTTTTATGTTGGTCAATAGAAAAATAACTCCCGACGCCTTAATAAAATAATAAAAAATCATTGGAGGTTTCGGGGGTGCTATCCGTCGACCTCACCCTGTATCGTGATAAGAAGCGTGCCAGGAGCGCTGCCCTTAGACCCTGCAAGGGGTGTTGCCCCTTGACCTCGTCTTGGGGGCACTGCCCCCAAACCCCCACAAGGGGCGCTACCCCTTGACCTCGTTAAATAATTTGGGGGGAAACTGTGCCGATAAAAGTGGGGTAAATTTAACCTCCAAGTCTGATTAGGCTCCATATAACAACATTTCTATGCCAATTTATTTCAAATACTAAACTAGTAGATGTGTTCTATGTAGATTTGCTTGAGGATTATGAAAAATATGAGGACTAGGCTTAAGTATCTCAAAGTTTTAGCATCACTCAAGACCATAGAACATAAACAAACTTTCCTTCAACATACATCTAAAAATGATATTAAAATTTTTAAGGTGTTTGGTCTTGCTTGACCTTGGCATTGAAGAACACATACAGATACAAGAAATCGGTGCCTTAGCCTAAGGGCACAGAGTCAAAACTAAATGTAACTGAAAACCACTGACAACATTCAACCTAAACATCATAGAGCTTTAAAATATTGCCTTACAACATTATACTCAACATTTCTAAATCAGTCATACTTACAATATCCTTGCATACATTCACACAAATCTATGTTTCTATCAAAGCATTTAACTCATTATTTGAACAAGAGTCTTTCATAGAAATATACGTCCACAAGAAATTTCATGGAGACAAACTGAACAATCTGTAACATTGGAAAATGTCCCCTTGGGGGGCTTTTCCCTCATAAGGTTTAGCTCCTGGGTCTTTTGTCTACATTTAGGACATCTTACATCATATTTTGACATCCTAATGAAATGAGCCCTAAGTTTCATGACAAATGGGACCTAGGGGGATCCCTTGAACCTAACCCTAACCAAAATAGGGAGGGAGGACTTGGACGCCCGCGCCCTAGTCCTGCCCTATTTTGGGTCAGTCCTAAATTTTTAGTGTCAGCTTGTGACCATTATTTGGGTCCTATGCTGACACAATAAGTTTGAATTATGAAATTCTTGGCGGGAGTGTTTGTATTTTCACATATAAGCATGTTTAGGCATTCATTTGTAAACTAGATGAATATTGTTATCTTTTGGCATCCTAAAGGTGATTTAAGGCTTTCATTGTGTAGCAAGAGCAGATTTGTGTTGTCTATGTGTTTGTATTTGCAGATTTGAGCAATCATCTCCTCATGGCATGAAGAGCTTCTTCCTTCCATGAGATCTTCACTACAAGGTGACATCATTTATGTTTTTGAGCATTTATCATTTGGTTTTTTCCTCTGCCTCACAAGGGCATGCACTCTTTATCTAACAAAGGTGTTCGGAAGACTTGAATGTCTCTCTGGGGTTTGACTGAGGCAATCCTCTAAACACCACAACCCCCTCCCAAAGTTTCTGTGATTGCAGGTTATAGGTTGAAGATATAGGAAAAGTGGAGTTATAGGAGGGTACTATAGAGTGTTGGATTTGCAGATCAGAGTTGATAATAGCACCCTAGACTTGGGCGCCTACTCCTTAGTCCTTCAGATCTCGCATAGGAGAAATCTTTGTGACAATCAGAATAGGTTGCAGACTGATTTCCTAGATCCCAACAAAAAGCATGGCATTGGACTAGGGCGCCCACTCATTAGTCCCCAATTGTTTCGCTTTTGAACCCCAAAAATAGGTGCACAGTTATTTGTCATTTTACATCTTTCTATAGCAACATTTTTTGATATTCATCCGTTTACTTCTGTATTTGCATGATTAGGGTTTTGATGTATAATTAAGCATAATTGATAATCAAATCATACAAATCTAAGTTTCCCTACATCTCATAGTGACTTAGGGTCTGATAGTGCATTGCCACTCGACCCAAAGTCCTTGAATGTAAAAGGGTGAAAGGAGGATATACACAAAACTACCAAAAATCAACCCTATCCAAATTTACCCTTTACATTTTGGTGAACTCGTGTTATTGGACTTGTTTGCACCTTGCTGAGTGTTTTGATTCATATTTGCATTGATTTCATTCATTCATAGAGTCATTCATCTTAATGCATTGGAAAACTTACAAAAAAATTGAAAAATTGCATTCTAGGGTTTTATTTTGCATTAATTAATTTGAATTTTATCAAATTTATATTTTTGAATTATATCTGAGTTAAATTGCAGAAAATTACAAAAATTCAATAGCTTGCATTGCATTTTCATCATAAAATTGCTAGGGTTTTGTTGAAAATTGTGAATTTTTCGTATAACCTAGTAATTCCAAAATCTAGGGTTTATAGGCAAAATCTTGTTTCAGATTTTTGTACTAATCTTAGACACTCATTCAAATTTGCATTTGGCTGTAGTTTTTCATATTAGTGTAAATTTGCATTTAGATTTCAAAAAAAATTGCATTTTTACATAGAAAATTTCAACAAAAACTAGCATTTTTCATTGATTTTCCATTAGATTTGCAATTACATTTTGCATCTTAGAACTTGGAAATCATTTTCATATATGAGTTCATTTAGTTTTCATTGTAAATCATCTTACAAGACATTCATATAACATTTTTCATCAAGATCTCAAACCTAGGGCTTAAAGAACCTTGATTTTCACTAGATTTGGCCTTATCGACTCTCTAGATTTGCACTATAGGTGTGTTGTAAAGAATATTTTTGCATTAATTCACTATTACTAGGGTTATTATCTACTTCCCCTCCTAAAATTTCTTACAACACCTTGTTATTGGCCTATTGTATTGAAAATTTGGTAAAAAATTGTATATTTTTGCTACATTTGCCCTAGGGTTTGACCTAGTTTGCATCTCAAGCATGTTGTAAATGATTTTATGATTCCAAGTGACTAATATTACTGCTATTATTTTCTTCACATCATAAAATTTCTTACAACACCCCTTTTTCTAGGTCTTGGAGTTGAAAAATGGCATATTTTGCTATATTTTCACTAGGGTTTGATCTTGAGTGGCACTATAAGTGTGTTGTGATGGATTTTTTGGCATTAAGTGGCTGTTATTACTATTATAATTTTATTACCATCATCATTTTCCTCACAACACCCTTTTTCATGCTCTTTTGCATTGAGTTTTGGTGAAAAAATCACATATTTTAGTGTATTATTCACTAGGTTTTGACTTGTCACCATCTTAGATTTGCATCAAGAGTGTGTTGTGTTGGATATTATTGCTGTATTGGACTAATATCAGACATATTATTGCTTCCCCTGATTAAAATCTTTACAACACCTTTTCTTTAATATATTTGCATTGAAAAAGTACAAAAAATAAAGCATTTTAGGTCATTTTTGCATATAGTTTTGCGTTTGTCTTTTGCATATCTCTTGAATAACTTTTAAAATCTGATTTGGAACTCATGGCCTCATCCTCTCAGTGCTATTTGGAATCTTTACATGCATATATCACAAAATTTGAAAATCTTTACAAATTTCTTAGTATGCATCCTCATGTCATTACCTATATACAAGCTATGTATCACAAGGATATATTTGTGTCATATTCCTTCGTAATCCTTGACTATGTATCTGATCTTAACAACCTCATATCTCTCATCAATACATACCTTTGGGTAGTAGAAGAACTGATAAAACACACTTTGAATGAAGAACATGACACTTCTCATAATAGTTTGGAATTAATAGCTGAAACATATGGAGACGATATTGACAATGATTATGAGAGTGATAATGAATTCACAAGCTACCCTACTTCTCCTACAACTAAACATTTAGATAACTCAGATGAGAAGACTAGGGTTAGATCTAATAATTTGAATAATCCTCCTAGCCAAAGTGTAGCATTAATGAATGACATCCTAACAACGCAACACTATTTTGACTATCTTGACCTATTTGGTGTGATTGATGTGAATAAGGAACAGTTTCATAACCTACCTAGTCCACTAAGAGATGATATTTATGTTGAGGTCCATCCTTCATTATCCCTTCAGGGATCAGGAAGTGATCAAAATACATTAGACAAACAAATGGAACAACCTGCACCTCTTTCTAGCATTCAGATTTGGTAGGGGGTGTGTGCAAGAAGTTGTGTCCACTTATTGGCCAAAAAGTGGAAGTGTTTTCCCTGATTTTTAGAATTTGTCACATTTGACCTAAAAATTTGAAGCACTTAACGGTGGAATCTTGGAAAAATTCACTAAATATGAAATGTAGTACTCGGAGTCTAGTTTCCAAATATGTAATTTTTTTCAATACCCAGATGATAGAAAGTGATTTTGAATAGGTGTTTCTAAAAACCACTGTTTGAAAGTCACTTTTTTTTTACTATACCATGTACGTGTACGTCATCCATATTTTGACCTAAATAATCATATTTTTCAAAATCCTTTTGCAAAAATATTTGTAACTCACTGAAGCACGTTTTCCATATTTTTTTATAATTTTTTATTGAATATTTTTTTTATTAATTTTTTATTGGCCATTTTTGGTCTTTTAAAAAATCATCGTGTACGTCATGCATAAGATGACCTAAACTTAACATTTTAAAAAAAAAAAATTTAAATTGAAAAGAATTGTCTAAAGTACGTTTTCCTACAATTTTTTTAACAAAAAAATATGTTAATAAAAAGTTATTAAAATACTAAAAAACCCTAATAATTCAAGTTTATGGACCTATTTCATCAGAAATTGATTAAAAAATAGAAAAATTAATCCAATGTAAAAAAATTACATATTTGGAATCTACACTGTCTCATCTATAATGGGTTTTAATTTTGTCAAAATATTCTGCAAAATAGACCTTCAGATATATGCCCAAAGTCACTATTTTGTTGTGACATTGACAGGACCTTCAAGTTGCAGGTCAAACCCGGTCTAGAGGTCAGGTTCGGGTCCCCAAAGCATTTCCCGAACTAGGTTACAAATCAAAACCCGAGCTTAAAATTCAAATTTTAAATAACGGGATCCCGTTTCATAAAAGGTTAAAATATTAACCTTTATGAAACGGGATCCCGTTTTGAAAATGGGATCCCGTTTTTAAAACGGGATCCCGTTTTGAAACGGGATCCCATTTTAAAAACGGGATCCCGTTTCATAAAGGTTAAAATATTAACCTTTTATGAAACTCAAAATGGGATCCCGTTTCTTGAAAACGGGATCCCGCTTTTGGCTTGGGAACCCGAAGCAAAACGGGATCCCGTTTTGGTTAACCCAATTTCGGATTTTTTTCTAACTCTGAAACTTCCACCTTAAGTGGACACAACTTCTTGCATTTACCCTAGGATGATGATCTCCTTGATGATGGCCTCTAGCACGAAGATCCCTACAAATAAGTATCTCTAATCCTTTATCTCTATCATGATATGTTTCCCCTGTGATGTGTTATATGTTGTTTAGGCCTCTTGGGATGACCCTGGAATCTCTTGTAAGGTCCGGGATACTAGGAGACCACCTCTATTGTGACCTTCTTCTATTTGTATCATCATTCTTCTATATTGCCTCTCTCTCTGATTTCATTGTTGTGTGTCGTGTCTTACAGACATAGCATTGTGGTTGGTGACTTGGGGGCACCCTCCTACGTGACTGTCCCTAAGACACTTGTTTCTCCTCTCTTATTTATTGTTTCCCTTCCTCTAGTGTTTCTATCTAGCGGGCGGATGACGAAAAACATTTATACTGATGCAGACATAGCATCCCTTTAGCGAGAAATAAAAAATTAGACTTAGTTCCTAATATGACGATGGGGTTGTATATCTTATTGGACACTTGGCTAGTAGAAGCACTCCGTGCTTTCTACGTAGTGATTGTGATGATGTTTTATCTCACTTACAAACTATAACAATATTACTGCTTCACGCACTTTGTTTATCTTTGAATCTCGCCTTGGTGACACTCGGTTTAGAGATTTTAATAATATAGCCCCATGGTTATCCTTGATCTCTGAATTCGTAGTATAACCTTGGCTCTTTGTGTGATTAATCATATGCATTGATGTTGTTGTTTATCATGATTATGTAGACACTAACATGTTTCTTGCAGAGATGTGTTTGTGGGAACATTTGGTGATCGTAAAGTACATGTCACCTTCGGGGGGCATGGGCTTTGTGAAAGTCTGTGTTCCCTTGTGTGTTTTCTTCCTACCTTAACGTGCTTGATATCGACATGTGATATCAACCACCTTAAGGTGGGGGCATGTATAAGGTAAGTTGTCTATTGTAGATGCTAGCAATGTGCTTGTCCTCGGGTGCAGTTTAAAGACTAGTGGCAATGAGTCCCTCCTACATTCTGAGTTTGTTTTCAATCAATCAATCAATCAATCATTTTAAGCCCTCTATGGAGGTGGGGATGGTGTATTTCTCAGAGAAGTTTGCATCATCTTGTCATTTTCAAAAAGTCCTCATCGGGAGGTAGGGAGCGGTTCTGTGACTAACTCAACCCTTAAGCATGTCTTCAGCGATTGTTGTGGTGAAGCCCAATTGTCGGTGTGTACCTGTAATGTGCTTGAGATGGTGATGAGCCTAGAAATAGTAACACTCCATCACTTGTCTGCCGTATTTTCTCCATGTTTTCAAAGTGTGTGTGTTTGGCGTGCTTGCTTTGATTGGCGTGTTTGTTGCCCCATATGTAGTCTAAAGACTAGCGTGATGTTTGCTTCCTGCATTTTGGGAGGTTTGGTGTGTCTTGCGTGTGTGTTGCCCCATATATGTAGTTTAAAAACCAGCGTGATGAGTGCTTCCTGCATTATGAGAGGTGTGTCTACTTTCTTGTACTTGCATCTGCATTTCATATATATGAGAAAGAGAAAATAAAAGAAATCATTCCCATCTTTTATACATTAACTATCTTCTATGCATTTACTGTCTTCTCTATGTTTTGTGTGACTGTAACTATCTTCTCCATGTTTTGCCTGCCTGTCATTGTCTTCAATGTGTCTGATGTGTCTCCTCTGTGCTTGGTGTGTTTGCTGTGTTTGTTGACTGTACTTTAATGCATGTATTGGCCTCGTGTTTATACATACATTAAAGTGGGGGCTAAATGTAACATAAAAAAATGTCCCCTTGGGGGATTTTCCCTCATAAGGCTTAGCTCCTGGGTCTTTTATCTGCATTTAGGACATCTTGCATCATATTTTGACATCTCGATGAAATGAGCCCTAAGTTTCATGACAAATGGGACCTAGGGGGATCCCTAAAACCTAACTCTGACCAAAATAGGGAGGGAAGACTTGGGCACCTGCACCCAAGTCTTGCCCTATTTTGGGTCAGTCCTAAATTTTTAGTGTCAGCTTGTGACTGTTATTTGGGTCCTATGCCAACACGGTAAGTTTGAATTACAAAATTCTTGGTGGGAGTGTTTGTAGTTGCATCTATAAGCATGTTTAGGCATTCATTTGTAAACTAGATGATTATTGTGATCTTTTGGCATCCTAAAGGTGATTCAATATTTTCACTATGTAGCAAGAGAAGATTTGTGTTGTCTATGTGTTTGTATTTACAGATTTGAGCAATCATCTCCTCATGGCATGAAGAGCTTCTTCCTTCCATGAGATCTTCACTACAAGGTGACATCATTTGTGTTTTTGAGCATTTATCATTTAGTTTTTGCCTCTGCCTCATAAGGGCACACACTTTCTATTTGACAATGGTGTTCGGAAGACTTGAATGTCTCTCCAGGGTTTGACTGAGGCAAGCCTCTAAACACCACAACCCCCTCCCAAAGTTTCTATGATTGCAAGTTACAGGTTAAAGATATAGGAAAAGTGGAGTTGCAGGAGGTTACTACAGAGTGTCAGATTTGTAGACCAGAGTTGAAAATAGCACCCTAGACTTGGGCACCTGCACTTTAGTCCTCTGGATCCCTCATAGGAGAAATCTCCGTGACAGCCAAAACAGGTTGCAGATTGAGTTCCTAGATCCCGACAAAAACCATGGCACTGGACTAGGGCACCCGCTCATTAGTCCCCAACTATTTCACTTTCAAACCTCGAAAATAGGTGTATAGTTATCTGTTATTTTACATATTTCTGTAGCAATATTTTCTGATATTCATCCGTTTGCTTCCGTATTTGCATAATTAGGGTTTTGATGTATAATTGAGCATAATTAAGAATAACTGAAATCAAATCATACAAATCATGGTTTCCCTACATCTCACAGTGACGTAGGGTCTGATAATGCATTGCCACTCAACCCAAAGTCCTTGAATGAAAGGGTGAAAGGAGGATACACACCAAAAACTACCAAAAACCAATCATCCAAATTTTGCCCTATACACAATATTTGATTTATTCAATTCATGACTTGTGTAAACCACACCTCAGGAGACAACCAGCCTTAGAAATTTACCATTTACATTCATTTTGATGCTAGTACTATCAAATAACTTTACATAGAACATACAGTCCAAACTCAACACCCTAAAACTAAACATGACCTCTATTCTTTGCATCTTCTACCAATATTTTACCAAGAGACCAACCAAAAACCAACCCTTTACAAAATGGCCTTGAAATCCCTTTTATAACATAAGGGAGCAACAAGCATCGAGCCACTTGCACATTACAGATGTCACATTCTCACTTGACAACCAAAATATAACATAATGCCAAAATAACCATCTTCATCCACTAAAGTACGCCTCTCTACAACAAATTATCACCTTTGGCAAACAAGAGCAACTAATTTTGTCTTGCCCACTTTCTTACTCCTCATGTGGAGGCAAATAGGATATTGACAGGTGGCATTTTGTCAGATGCACTTTCAGCTTCCACCACCTTTAATTTCTAGATACTTATTCCTAATACAAGCATCCTCTACTCTACCTCTGTCTCCATACATGAAGAAGTAAGAATACCTGCAAGGGACAACATCAAAAGGAAACCCAGGAAACAAGAATTCCCTTCATTAAGCCCAGTACCAAGTATAGGAAAGTGACTCCCTATCTCTCAATGGGAGGTTTCCAAACACCTCAACTAGATAGAAACTAGAGGAAGCCACTCACAGCTGGCTATGGCAGTACCAAAAATCCAGCTAGGAAGGAAGTGACAACAATTGTAACTTGCCCCTCCACTTCCACTTATTTCATCCAGGAGGACAACACTCCTTCAATTTTTGCCTAAGCTCTATTAGAGCTCATAGTGCTAGGGGAGGGGAAGAGAAGAGAGAACAATGACACCTCTCTACCTCTGAGCCCAATTTGGAGACTTGCAAGAACATGAAGTTACCGGAGTCTACAGACTGGGATTCAAATTCCTCGACTGGGTAAAAACAAGGAGAAAAGAAAGGCCTATAGTGATTCAATAGATGCTGTTGTGCTTCCTAAATCTTACCAGATCCTCCCATCCCTTAGAAAAACATCTCTAATCCCTTAATCTTATAACAACATATCATCAACCATGAGAATAGAGAAGAAAATCCTAAGGCACAAGATGGTGGAAAAAGCATACCAAAAAGATGGAGACCCATATTATTTGCATAGAAGGAGATAATGAACAAAGTAACAATAGAAGTGTCTATTTATAGCAAAACTATAGAAGCTCCCACACTTTCCATAATCACACTCCTTCAATTTGCCTTATCAATTTTGGGTGCACAAGACAACTGAGAGGGGGGTGAATCAGTTGTCATATCCACATCAGTTCACTTAAACTCTTAATATGTTATGAATATTAAACATGAAATTGATATAATAGAAACTTAAACACATCAACAACATGCACAAGAGAACATAAGATTTTTACATGGAAAACCCTAAAAGGGAAAAACCACGGTGAGGATTAGCTCACAATATAAAGTAGTAGCAATACCAAATTACAAGAGGCTCACTGCCATAGGGCTCACTACCAGTGGACTCACTATCCAAGTGGACTCATTGCCCACTGAGAAAGAAAGAGAGAGAAGAGTGGCTCACTACCATGAATTGAACTGATACAATTGCATCTGACCTATGCATGGAATTTAGTTCCAATGAAGCACAACATCACCTTTACATCTGCCCTCACACCACAAACATCATATTCCCCTGAGTGCACATGATTCATGAATCCTTGACACTTATTTATACCACCATTAACCTAGAAACAATCTTCAATCCTTGAAACAATCTCCAAGGTCGACAAACATACAAAATTCAAATTAGGTCTGGACCTAAACATTCCCACAGAAAAAAGGAATGAAGGAAGACCACCACTCATCTTAGCTCAAACCTAAAAACATCTTCACATGCTTCAACACACTTCCATAATCCATGAAGCACATCCTCAATTAGTGTTAACACCCAAGTCGACCAAACTTGTGTAAACACC
Organism: Cunninghamia lanceolata; assembly: GCA_027924645.1. Classification (NCBI taxonomy): domain Eukaryota; kingdom Viridiplantae; phylum Streptophyta; class Pinopsida; order Cupressales; family Cupressaceae; genus Cunninghamia; species Cunninghamia lanceolata. Next base: position 95,788 of record BSBN01002193.1, read on the forward strand.
AAGGACACTTAGGAAAACCTTCCAAGAACACAATCATAACTTGTAGACCAAGCACAAGCCTTTAACACAATCTGGATACATCTACAAACAACATGAAATCACCTGGGAGCCAACAAATCTAGTTGCAACAAGTCTCACTTGAAGACAGTTCACAGACTGCTCGCAACCAACATTGCCAAGCTGGGCTATCCAAGAAAACTACATTTCAGAGCACCAAATCATAATTCCTTTGGATAGAACATAGATATGGACCTTATGAACACTCCTCTAGAACTGCATGACTAAAATCCAAACTACAGAGCCATGCGGAGCAAAATACTTTCTCCCAGTCATACTGTAGACACTACCAGGCACAATCTTCAAACTGGTGAACATAACTTTCAAGACACAGTGTTCTGGACCACTAAATTCTAGATCTAACATCTTCAACCACATTTCTAAAACATAACCAAACCTCACTCTCTGGCCTTTGATATAGGAGAAATGCAGAGCAAAAACTCAAACAATATCCTGTAAGCCAGAATACTTCTTCACAACACTGTCTTCAGTATTTATCAAATTTTCTCAAAAGCACTTGGAAACCCAACAAACGTATCAATCTACTAACATCATCAGCACCTCTACAAGGTATTCAAGTCACTTTGACACAACAACTTAATCAAACAACAATAGCAACAACAAAAGACACACTTGACACCAATGACAACATAAACATGTTGACATCAATGACAACATAAACATGTTGACATCAATGACAATGCCAATTAGCCCATACTTGCAACAATCTCCCCCTTTGTCATTGATCGCACCATATGATGTGAAAAACCACCATGACACAACTTTGTACTGACCTCACTGTCCCCCTTTCTTTTATACATCTTACTCTCCCTTTTCACATGAACTCTCTCTCCCTTTGACATCAATGGCAAAGGGTGACACACCTTTCTCCCCTTGAATGTGATACTGCACACACTTGCACTATTCTTAGCTACATTGAAAACTTTATTCTGATTACAACACTCTTTAATGCCACTACCTGCTTCCCCTGAGAGGTAGGATCCACCATTAGTCTAAAAAAGAATGATTCCTGAATCACACTAGACTAATGCACTTCCTTATGCATCTAGTTCAACAAAGGAGGGGCAATAACCCCTAACTTCTCCTAGAGATAATCAAATGTATCCTTAGGAAGAGCCTTGGTGAATATGTCAACAACCTGATCTTTTGTAGACACATACTCAAGCTTCACTTCTTTCTCTACAACCTTCTCTCTCAGAAAGTGAACCTGATAGAAATATGCTTTGTCCTTGAATGCATCACTGGGTTCTTTGAAATGTTAATGGAACTAGTATTATCACAGAAAATAGGAATTGGATCATCATACTCAACTTTGATATCCTTCAATGTTTGTCTCATCTATAGCACCTGTGTGCAACATAATGCTACTACAATGTACTCTACCTCTGCAGTAGATAAGGATACTAAATCTTGTTTCTTGCTTTGCCATGAAACAACTCTCTCTCCAAGAAAGAACACACCACCACTTGTATTTTTCCTATCATCTACACAACTCACCCAATCTGCATCTGTGTAGGAGCTTAGGGTGAAGTCATTGTTCTTAGGATACCACAAACCAAGGTCTGGAGTGCTTTTCAAATACCTAAATATTCTCTTTACTACCATGACATGTGACTCTAGGATATGCTTGAAATCTTGCTACAAGATAGACTACATGCATGATATTTGATCTGGTATCAGTTAGGTATAGCAATCCTCCAATCATTGATCTATATTTGCTTTGATCAACCTTAGGGGATTCATCATTTTTGCTCCACTTGCAACTAGTTATCATGGGAGTATTAACTGGTTTAGATTCTTCCATTCCAAACTTCTTCAACAACTCCTTAACATACTTTGATTGTGAAATGAAAATGCCCTTATTTGTCTGATTAATTTGCAACCCAAGAAAGAAATTCATCTCACCACACATTGACATCTCAAATTCTTTTTGCATCTCATCTGCAAAATTCTTACACATACCTTCATTTCCACTGAAGATTATATCATCCACATAGACCTCAATAATTAGGATTTGATATTTTCTTACCTTGATGTACAAATTACTATCTGCATACCCTTTACTGAATCCCTGTTGAACCAAATACATATCTAACCTAGCATACCAAACTCTGGGAGCTTGCTTCAGTCCATATAGTGCCTTCTTCAATCTACATACCATATCTGATTTGTTTGATAAATAAAATCCATCTGGTTGCTCTATATATAATTCCTCTTCCAACTCACCATTCAGAAAAGTAGACTTTACATTCATTTGATATACTTTGAAATCTTTATGTGCTGCATAAGCTAGAAACAATCTAATAGCTTCCAATCTTGCCACTGGAGCAAAAGTTTCTTCATAGTCTATTCCTTCCACTTGTGAGTAGCCTTTGCATACAAGTCTAGCTTTGTTTCTTACCACTTCTCCATTCTCATTCAACTTATTTATGAAAACTCACTTTGTTCCAATCACATTCTTATCTGTAGGCTTGGGGACAAGTTCCCAAGTCTTGTTCTTTTCAATTTGCATCAATTCTTCTCCCATTTCCTTGACCCAATGTTCATCTTTACTTGCTTAAATAACTATCTTAGGTTAAACCTTTGAAAGTAAACAGAGATTTACCTGTTCTACAACTCTTCTTCTTGTCAAAACTCCTTTGCTTTTGTCACCAATGATTTGATCCTCTGAGTGATTCTTTTGCACATATTTGGGGGTTTTAGGAACTCTTTCTAGAGATTCTTCTTCATCAATCTGAACTTCCTTATTTTTGTCTTCTTCAATTACTTTTGTATCAATAGAATCATCTAACTCATCCAATTGGCTCTAAGATTTTTTAAATATCTTCATCTACTTTTACATTTACACTTTCAACAATCTTCCTCAAACTTTTGTTGAAGCACTGGTAAGTTTTGCTTTTAGTAGAGTACCCAAGGAATATGCCTTCATCACATCTAGCATCAAACTTTCCTAACTCTTCATCTCTTTTGATATAGCATTTTCTTCTAAAAACTTTGAAATACTTGACAATAGGATTTCTTCCATACAACAACTCATAAGGTGTCTTTGTTCCATTTGCTTTGACTTGCACACTATTCTAAATGTAGACAACAGTGTGAATTGCTTCTTTCGAATATACTTCTGGTAGGTCTGCTTCTTTGATCATTGTTCTAGTAGCTTCTTGAATTGTTCTATTCTTCCTTTCAACTACTCCATTTTGCTGAGGAATTTAGGGGCAGACAATTGTCTCTTTATCCCCTGTTCTTCACAAAAGGTATTGAATTCATTTGAAGTGAACTCACCACCTCTATCAGGTCTCAAACACTTGATTCTCAATTCCATTTCATTTTCAACCATTGATTTAAATGCCTTGAACTTGTCTAGGGCTTCTAATTTTTCTCTAAGGAAAGTAACCTAAGTCATTCTTGAATAATCATCAATAAGTAGCATGAAATACCTGACACCTTGTAGAATTATTATTATTTTAAGACCACACAAGTCTGTATGCACCAACTCCAACAGATCAGTAGAGGTTTGTTCTTTGCTCTTGAAACTTGTCTTTGTTTGCTTCCCAAATTGACATTCTTTATAAATGGCATTAGCAAGCTTCACAATCTTAGGTCTCTTACATCTTGAGCTGAGCTTACTCTCACTAGATTATCAAAGTTAATATGACACATTCTCCTATTCCATAACCAACTTTCACTTGTCTAAGCCAACAAACAACAATTGTTAGTACCCTTCAATTGATAAACATTACCATGAGTCTTCTTACCAGCAACAATTATTGTTCCAGATCTATTCCTTATCTCACATCCATTATCCTTGAACATTAGATTGTATCCTTTGTTACACATCTATCCAACACTTAGAAGATTATGCTTTAAGCCTTTGACATAAACAACATCATCTGTATTATGCTTGCCATCAAAAGTAATTGGCCCTTTTCGACAAATCTTACCAGCTACATCATCACCAAATCTAACTAGTCCTCCGTCATACATTTCCAATTTAACAAACTTACTATTATCTCCTGTCATGTAATTTGAACATTCGCTGTCAATGATCCATTCATCCTTTTTCTCTTTTAGCATGAAATGCAGACATCACTTTCTCTTCTCCTAGACTTTCTTCCTCCACACAGCTTGCAAGGTTAGTAGAAATAGGTTCTTCTTTTAGGGCAATAAACAAGCATTCACTAGCACTATCATCTTCAAAATTAGATTCATCATCAATTGCACCATCATCATCTTTAACATAGTAAATTTTCCTTACCATCTTACCTTTGCCTTCTTTGTTTTGGATCTTCAAAGCTCTATTAGAACATCTTAAAGAATAATGACTGACCTCACTACAACTAAAACATTTGAAAGGTAACTTACCTCTAAATTTTTTAGTTTCCTTTTTCATTATGCTTACAAAGTTTGCCTCAATCTCATCAAAGTCTTCCTCATCTGATTCCACAACATACTTATCTGATCTAAAATTCTTTTCTGATTTGGCTTTAAAAGCAGTCTCAACTTTCACAGGACCATCAGTAGTACCAAATTCTCTCATCTCAAAGGCAGTTAGTTTAGCAAGCAATTGATCTTTTGAAAGCTTGCCCATATCTAGCAGTTCTTCAATGGCAGACACTTTATGACTATAGGATTTGGGAAGTGTTCTAAGTATCTTATATACAACTTCATTATCATCCAAGTTTCCACCAAGACCTTTGATGCCATTGACAACTTCATCAATCTTCTATATATAGCTTGTTATGTTCTCATCTTCAGACATCTGCATAGTTTCATGTTTGGACTTCAAATTTTATATCTTGGCTTTCTTGACAGAATCATCACCTTCATAGATATTCTTCAAATTTTTCTAGATCTCATGTGTAGTTACTAGATCCAAAACTTTCGACAGTTCAATGTTAGATAGAGCATTTAGTAGGGTATTCCTAGCTTTACCATTAGTCTCATAAGCCCTAATCTCCATTGCAGTCTCCGGACCATATTTAGGTATAATGTATTCTTCTTGAACCATTCTCCACACATTATAACCAAGAGAAACAAGATAAATTTGCATTCTTACCTTCCAGAAGGTATAGTTAGATCCATCAAACTCAGGAATGCCTTTGTTGTGTGCCATCCCAAATCTACTTTAAGCTATTAAGCTTTCTTCCAAGGAAACCTCACTCTAATACCAATTATTGGATGCACAAGACAATTGGGGGGGTGAATCAATTGTATCAAAAACTTCAAACCCTCATAAACATAATCATATCCACATCAGTTCACTTAAACTCTTAATCTGTTATGAAGATTAAACATGAAATGCATATAACATAAACTTAAACACATCAAATGTTAAGAAAAGTGTCCCAACCTTGAACCTTTGAAAGGTTACTATTCTTCCCAGTTTTGGTCTTTTCGAATACCCTTTATCTTGAAGAATGATCTAGAACTTTCAAAGTTTCCAAAAGGGCTAAAAATGGTAGGACTTAATATTTTTAGTAAGTTTACATTTGACCTCAGATTGACCTAAAATTTTCCAAGAAGGTGCTGAACAGATAAGTAAACATCTCGAGTGAGTTTCAACTCAAGATCATACCTAGATCACAATATATTAAAGTTTCTATTTTTTGAAACTGCCAAAAAAAGTTTTGAACTCAATTGTTGTAATCAAAACATCCCTAAACATCCTAAAAATTATCTTAACCAATGAAGTGGGTTATAGGGAGATAGATCTATTCACGAGATTTTCGACGCATCAAATGGTTTGTCAATCAGACACCCGTATCAAAAGTTATGGCCTTCAGAAGTTAGACCTCCTGTTTTTGGGAAATGTAAAAAAAACATGTTGGACACATAAAAGAGATATAAAGGGGAGAGTTACATGTGTTGGCTTGTGTTTTGGCACATCACAAGGCATCTTTTATTGGAGATAATTTGGATGCCACTTTTGGGTGGTTTTGGCTCATGGTTTTGTAATTACCAGTAATGGTTTACTGTATTGTATCTCCTATATATCAGGAGCTGGAGATGGAGGATGTGAGTAAGAATCTTATAGATGTTGAGTTACCTCTTGGATGTCTGGTTGGATATACTCCTATAAAAGCTTTCTTTGCAAGTATATTGTAATCTTCTTGATTCTTGAAAAATATATTGGACAGCTTTAGAGTGTGGGGTTTTTTACCTGAAAGGGTTTTCCCCACATATATCTTGTGTTGTGAGTTTTGTGTTTGCATTTGGAAGTTGTTATTATCTTTTTGTTAATGTGCATCTTAATCTATAACTGAAAAAGTAAAAATTTGCATAAATCTTTCCTCAGTAGATCAGTGTAGGAAACATTTTCGTATACCTTGCTTCCTTTTAGTTGGTATTAGAGCCTTGTCATCTTTGGTTCTAATTGTTGGGTAGAGGGTTTTTTGAGCTGATCTTCATTTGAGTGGGAGCTTGTACAGAGGATTTTGAAATCTTTGTTGTAGGTAAGAGATGACGAGCACATTTGGGAGGTTTGAGATAAAGAAGTTTAATGGCAGTAATTTTGAGTTGTGGAAACTCAAAATGGAGGACATGCATGTAGATCAGGATTTATGGGATTCCATATCTAGTACAAAACCAACAACAATGTCTCAAGAAGACTGGGATCTCAAAGATTAAAAAGATAATGGTTTGATAAGACTTTGTTTGGTTGATTGAGTGGTCCTGAATATCCATGAACAGAAGACTGCAAAGGATCTTTGGAAGAAGCTTGGAGATGCTTATCAGGCTAAATCCCTGGTGAACAAGCTATTCCTATGAAAGAAATTGTATTTTGAGGATGGAAGATGGAGGATCTATCACTGATCACCTAAATACATTCAATATGCTTGTTGCCCAGTTGACTTTTGTTGGTATGAAGATGGAGGAAGATCAATGTATGAAATTACCATGTTCCTTACTAGATTCGTGGGACCACTTTGTTATGGTGATTGGGAGTACCACTACCACCTTCAAGATGGAAAAGTGGTTTCTTCACTGTTGTCTAAAGAAATGTGGAGAAAGTCTTCTGAATTGGCTAAGGAGGCTTTTGCAGTTTGTGGTAGATTTAAAGAGAAGGGAAAGAAAAAGGATAAGAAGAAGGAAGAAAAAGGAAGATCTAAATCCCATGGGAGATCTAAGTCTCTTGGAAAGTCCAAGGCCCTGTGTTGGAATTGCAGCAAACCTGGTCACTTTTGCAAAGAGTACAAGGAGGAAAAAAAGAAAAAGAAGAAGAATTATGATTTAGATTCTGACAAGTCCTCTCAGGATGAAGGAGAAGCATTTGTCACTGCCTTGGCAACATATGCATCTAAGGATGTGTGGCTTATTAACTCTGGTGCATCTTTTCACATGACCTTGCATCAAGGTTGGTTTTCAAAGTATGAAGAATATGATGGTGGAAAGGTGTACTTGGGTGATGATTCTCACCTGAAGATTATTGGGAATGGAAGAGTCTTGATTCAGTTCCCTCATGGATGAGTGAAGGGAATCAATGGTGTTTTGCATATCCCTGGTTTAACACAGAACCTTCTTTCTGTAAGTAAGTTGAATGATGTGGGTGTGCAGGTTGTTTTCTCAAATGGAGGATGCAAGATGACTAGAGGATCTATGGTTTTGGCTAAGGGTGTTTGGATTGACACTCTGTTTCAGCTTGATGCATGCATAGTTTAGTGCAATAGTGCCTCGATTTCAAAGAAGAGAGCTTCAAAGTCTTCATCCTCACCATTGGAACCACCAATGAAGATGACTGTTGCATCTACTTTCAATGGTCATGCTTTCTGGGTACCTATGGGTGCTCATTCTATGGAGATGAAGCTTCCAGCTGAGAAGAAAATGTTATGGCACCAAAGGCTTGGTCACATTGGTGAAAAGGGTTTGAGGACCCTGAAAAAAAAAATCTTGTTGAGGGTATGAATGATTGTAATCTTGAGTTTGATTTCTACAAACATTGCATTTATGGAAAACAAAACCATGTTCAGTTTTATTCTAGTTCTCACAAATAATTTGAGGTGTTGGACTTGATACATTCTGATGTATTTAGTCCTATTAATATTCCTTTAATTTTAAAACCTATTTACTTTGTTTCATTCATTGATGACTACAGTAGAAGGGCATGGGTGTATTTCCTTAGAAGTAAATCTGAAGTCTTTAATAGATTCAAAGACTTCAAAGATTTTGTAGAGAATCAGAAGGATAGAAAGATTAAGTGTTTGAGGACTGACAATGGTGGTGAGTTTTGTTTAGCAGATTTTGACAAGTTCTATAAAGAACAGGGGATTGAGAGGCACGGACAACTCCGTATACCCCTCAACAGAATGGATTTGTAGAGAGGATGAATAGAATGTTGATGGAGAGGGCAAGGACTATGCTAAGTGGAGCTGGTCTTGAACAAAAGTTCTGGGCTGAAGTTGTTGCTACCACTTTTTACCTAGTTAACAGTTCTCCTACATTAGCGCTCATGGATAAGACACCTATGGAGGTATGGTCTGGTAAAAAGCCTTCATTAAGACACATTCAGGTATTTGGTTGTGAGGCATATGCACATGTGTCTAAGGATAAGATGTCTAAGTTGGAGAACAAGGCTATGGAGTGTATCTTCATCGGTTATGGCATTGATGTGAAAGGGTACAAGCTTTGGGATCCAATGGATGAGAGAGTTATGTATAGCAGAAGTGTGATCTTCAGAGAGCTCAATCCTTATCCTGTTGTCTTGCAGCCAAAAAAAGAAAGAAGAAAGATGATGTGGTTCAGCTTCCTTCTACCCCTGAGAAAGTTGAACCAAAAACATCTATTGGACCTCATAATAAGGAGAACTCTAGTAGCTTTGAAAGTTTAGAAGAAGATGAAGAACCTCAATCTTGATCTTTGAGGAGGTCCATGTGGATAAGGGAACAATTTGATAGGTTTGGTTATTCATTGCATGATTCCAATTGTATTTTTGCTTTGATTTCTAACACTGATGAGCCTAGAACTATGAAAGAGGCTATGGGTATGAAAGATGCAGGTTGTTGGAAGGAGGCCATGGAAGAGGAGATGGCTTCTTTAGAAAAGAATAATACTTGGGACTTGGTGCCTTTGCCTGAAGGATGAAGACCTGTTGAATACAAATAGGTGTTCAAAAATAAATTCGGTGTAGATGGCAAAGTTGAGAAATATAAGGCTAGATTGGTTGCAAAGGGGTATTCTCAGGTGGAGGGAAATGACTATGGTGAGATTTTCTCTCCTATTGCAAAGCTGACATCTATTCAGTTCTTGTTATCTCTTGCAACAACATATGATCTAGAAGTGGAACTGATGGATGTGAAGACAACACTCCATGGTGACTTGGAGGAGGAAATCTATATGTCACAACCAAAGCACTACGTGGTGAAAGGTAAAGAAAATTTGGTTTGCAAGTTGAAAAAGTCTTTTTATGGTTTGAAATAGTCTCCTAGGATGTGGTACCAGAAGTTTGATGCCTTTATGTTGAGTATTGGATTTCAGAGATCGAAATCAAATCATTGTGTTTATTACAAGTTTGACAATGATTGCATTCTCATTATTGCATTATATGTCGATGATATGTTACTCATTGGGAATGGTAAAAGTTTGATTTTTAATTTGTAGTCTCAGTTGTCAACATAGTTTGAGATGAAAAATCTAGGGGCAACTCGGTACATTCTAGGGATGGAGATTAGAAGAGACAGAGTAAACAAGAAACTTTGGTTAAGCCAGAGTAAGTATGTTAACACTATGTTGGAGAGATTCAACATGGTGGATTACAGACCTTTGATTGCCCCTGTTATAATGGGGACAAAGTTATTTGTTACAAATTGTCCAAAGTCTCCTTCTAAGATAGAGGATATGAACAGAGTTCCTTATGCTACTGCAACTAGTAGTTTGATGTATGTGATGGTTTGTACAAGACCAGACATTGCCCAAGCAGTGGGCTCATCCTTAGTCGATTTATGGCTAATCCTAGACGGGTACATTGGGATGCAGTGAAGAGAGTGTTTAGATATTTGTGGGGTACTTTTGAATATTCCTTATGTTATCATGGTTATCCTACATGACCTTTTCATTCGCTTTGTATTCGTGGATTTGTGGATTCAGATTGGGCAGGTAACATTAATAGCAGGAGATCCACTAGTGCTTATGTGTTCACTATGTTTGGTGGTGTAATTAGTTGGATGAGTAATCGGCAACCTATGGTTGCTTTGTCCACTACTGAAGATGAGTACATGGCAGAAACTCAATGCTTGTAAAGAAGCCATTTAGATTAAGAGATTATGTTTTGATGTTGGGTTTGATGCATGGAAGATTACTATTTGTTGTGATAGTGAGAGTGCCATATGTTTGGTGAAGAATCCTACTTTCCACGCGAGGACTAAGCATATTGATGTCTAGTACCATTTTGTTTGTGACATGTTAGAGGATGGGAAGGTAAACTTGGAGAAAGTTGATACTTTGATGAATGTTGCAGATTCCTTGACAAAACCTGTGAGCACAAAGAAGTTCAAATGGTATTCAAAGTCTATGGGCCTCTCGACCCTGAGCAATTAAATCATGGTGTTGATACTCCCTTTTCTCTTGCAAGGTGTTTGACAAGAAAAGTGTCTCAACCTTGCAACTTTGAAAGGTTACTATTCTTCCCAATTTTGGTCTTTTTGAATACCCTTTATCTTGAAGAATGATCTAGAACTTTCAAAGTTTCCAAAAAGGCTAAAAATGGTAGAACTTACTATTTTTAGTAAGTTTACATTTGACCTTGGATTGACTTGAAAATTTCCCAAAAGGTGCGGAACAACTAAGTAAACATCTCGGGTGAGTTTTGACTCAAGATCATACCTAGATCGTGAGATATTAAAGTTTCTATTTTTTGAAGCTGCTGGAAAAAGTTTTGAACTCAATTGTCATAATTGAAACATCCCTAAACATCCAAAAAATTGTTGTAATTTATGAAGTGGCTTAAAGGATGATAGATCTCTTCACGAGCTTTTCGACGCATGAAACAGTTTGTCAATCGAACACCCGGATCAAAAGTTATGGCCTCCAGAAGTTGGACCTTCCATTTTTGGGAAATGTAAAAAAAATGTGTTGGACACATAAAAGAGCTATAAAGGGGAGAGTTACACATGTTGGTGTTTTGGCACATCACAAGGCACCTTTGATAGGAGATAATATGGATGCCACTTTTGGGCGGTTTTGGCTTATGGTTTTGTAATTACCGGCAATGATTTACTGTATTGTATCTCTTATATATTAGGAGCTGGAGATGGAGGTTGTGAGTAAGAATATTATAGATGTCAAGTTACCTCCTGGATCTCTAGTTGGATATACTCCTATAAAAGCTTGCTTTGCAAGTATATTGTAATCTTCTTGATTCCCAAAAAATATATTGGGCGACTTTGGAGTGTGGGCTTTTTTATGTGAAAGGGTTTTCCCCACATATATCTTGTGTTGTGAGTTTTGTGTTTGCATTTAGAAGTTGTTATTATCTTTCTGTTAATGTGCATCTTAATCTGTAATTGAAAAAGTAAAAATTTGCATAAATCTTTCCTTAGTAGATCAGTGTAGGAAGCATTTCCGCATACCTTGCTTCCTTTCAGTTGGTATCAGAGCCTGATCACCTTTGGTTCTAGTTGTTGGGTAGAGGGTTTTTTGAGCTAATCTTCATTTGAGTGGGAGCTTGTGTAGATGATTTTGAAATCTTTGTTGCAGGTAAGAGATGGTGAGCACATTTAGGAGGTTTGAGATAGAGAAGTTTAATGGCAGTAATTTTGAGTTGTGGAAAATCAAAATGGAGGACATGCTTGTATGTCAATATTTATGGGATTCCATATCTAGTACAAAACCAATGGCAATGTCTCAAGAAGACTGGACTCTCAAAGATTGAAAAGCTAAGGGTTTGATAAGACTCTATTTGGCTAATTTAGTGCTCCTAAATATCCATGAAGAGAAGACTGCAAAGGATCTTTGGAAGATGCTTGGAGATGTTTATTAGGCTAAATCCCTAATGAACAAGTTATTCCTACAAAAGAAATTGTATTCTAAGGATGGAAGATGGAGGATCTGTTGCTGATCACCTGAATACATTCAATATGCTTGTTGCCTAGTTGATTTTTTTGGTGTGAAGGTGGAGGAAGAGGATCGATGTATGACATTGCTGTGTTCCTTACCAGAATCATGGGACCACCTTGTTATGGCCATTGGGAGTACCACTATCACCTTCAAGATGAATGAAGTGGTTTCTTCGCTGTTGTCTGAAGAAATGCAGAGAAAGTATTCTGAATCAGCTAAGAAGGCTCTTGCAGTTCATGGTAGATCTAAAGAGAAGGGAAAGAAAAATGATAAGAAGAAGAAAAAGGAAGATCCAAATCCTGTGGGAGATCTAAGTCTCCCAAAATGTCCAAGGCCCTATGTTGGAATTGCAACAAACCTGGTCACTTCTGCAAGGAGTGCAAGGAGGAGAAAAGATTCAGATTCTGACAGGTCCTTTCAGGATGAAGGGGAAGCATTTGTCACTTCCTTGGCAATGCATGCATCTAAGGATGTGTGGCTTATTGACTCTGGTGCATCTTTTCACATGACCTTACATCAAGGTTGGTTTTCAAAGTATGAAGAATATGATGGTGGAAAGGTGTACTTGGGTGATGATTCTCACCTGAAGATTGTTCGCTGTGGAAGAGTCTTGATTGATGGATGAGTGAAGGGAATCAATGGTGTTTTGCATATCCCTAGTTTGACATGGAACCTTCTTTCTGTAAGTTGAATGATGTGGGTGTGTAGGTTGTTTTCACAAATGGAGGATGCAAGATGACTAGAAGATCTATGGTTTTGGCTAAGGGTGTTCGGATTGGCACTTTGTTTCAGCTTGATGCATGTGCAATTCAGTGTAATATTTCCTCTATTTTAAAGAAGAGAGCTTCAGAGTCTTCATCCTCACCATTGGAACCAACAGAGAAGAGGACTGTTGCATATACTTCTGATGGTCGTGCTTTCTGGGTACCTAAGGATGCTCATTCTATGGAGATGAAACTTCCAGATAAGAGGACAATGTTATGGTACCAAAGGCTTGGTAACATAAGTGAATAGGGTTTGCAGACCCTAAAAAATAAAAATCTTATTGAGGGTATGAATGACTGTAATCTTGAGTTTGATTTCTGCGAACATTGCATTTATGGAAAACAAAACCGTGTTCAGTTTTATTCCAGTTCTGACAAATCTTTTGAGGTGTTGGACTTGATTCATTCTGATGTGTTTGGTCCTATTAATGTTCCTTTGATTTCAATTTCCATCAATTCTTCTTCCATTGCCTTGACCCAATGTTCATCTTTACATGCTTCAGTAACTATCTTAAGTTCAACCTTTGAAAGTAAACAATGATTTACCTGTTCTTCTACAACTCTTCTTCTTGTCAAAACTCCTTTGCTTTTGTCGCCAATGATTTGATCCTCTGAGTGATTCTTTTGTACATATTTGAGGGTTTTAGGAACTCTTTCTAGAGCTTTGTCTTCATCAATCTGAACTTCCTTGTTTTTGTCTTCTTCAATTAGTTTTGTATAAATAGAACCATCTGACTCATATCCATTTGTCTATGAGATTTTCTGAATATCTTCATCTACTTTTACATTTGCACTTTCAACAATCTTCCTCAACCTTTTGTTGAAGCAATGGTAAGCTTTGCTTTTAGTAGAGTACCCAAGGAATATGCCTTCATCACATCTAGCATCAAACTTTCCTAACTCTTTATCTCTTCTGATATAACATTTGCTTCCAAAAAATTTGAAATACTTGACAATAGGATTTCTTCCATACCACAACTCATAAGGTGTCCTTGTTCCATTTGCTTTGACTTACACACTATTCTAAATGTAGACAAAAGTGTGAATTGCTTCTTTCGAATATACTTTTGGTAGGTCTACTTCTTTGATCATTGTTCTAGCAACTTCTTGAATTGTTTTATTCTTCCTTTCAACTACTCCATTTTGCTGAGGAGTTCAGGGGTAGACAATTGTCTCTTTATCTCATGTTTTTCACAAAAGGTATTGAATTCATTTGAAATGAACTCACAACCTCTGTCAGGTCTCAAACACTTGATTCTCAAATCCATTTCATTTTCAACCATTGATTTAAATGCCTTGAACTTGTCTAGGGCTTTTGATTTTTCTCTAAGGAAAGTAACCCAAGTCATTCTTGAATAATCATCAATAAGTAGCATGAAATATCTGTCACCTTGTAGACTTCTTATTATTGTAGGACCACACAAGTCTGTATGCACCAACTCCAACAGAACGGTAGAGGTTTGTTCTTTTCTCTTGAAACTTGTCTTTGCTTGCTTCCTAAATTGACATTCTCTGCAAATTATGGCATTAGAAGGCTTCATAATCTTAGGCAGGTCTGTTGCAACTTGAACTGAGCTTATTCTCACCAGATTATCAAAGTTAATATGATACATTCTCCTATGCCATAACTAGCTTTCAATTGTCTGAGCCAACAAACAACAATTGTTAGTACCCTTCAATTGATAAACATTACCATGAGTCTTCTTACCAGCAACTGTAGACACCCAAATTTGTCCCAACTTTGTCCATGTCTTGCAATACCTTGATAAAAACATTATCCTAGACATCATGTAGCATTTTGTCCTAAATCCCACTCTTAATCCCATTTATCCATTAGCCAATTAATTAAATAAATTTTATTTATTTAATTAAAATCCCATTCAATCTCATCCTTATCCTACTTAGCCAATTAATTAAATAAATTTTATTTATTTAATTAATTTCCACATCATATCTTATCTTATCCTATTCATTTATCTAATTAATTAAATAAATTTTATTTATTTAATTAATATCCAACTCATTTCCCAACTAATTCAAATATTTTATTTGAATTAAGTTCTCATCATAAGCCGACTTTCCAATTAATTAAATAAATTTTTATTTATTTAATTAATTTATCTTATCATTTAGCCGACATGTGTGTCTCTTTCATTTAAAAAAGATAAGTAGTACTACAGCCTTTTATTTAATATCTTTTATATGTAGTACTTTTTATGTACACAAGCACACATGAGCCCTATTCTCCTTGACACTTGTCAAATGACTACAACTCCCTTGAAGAGTGGGATAACCGAATCAATCCTAGCCCTCCACATCAATCAATTAGCTTTTTAATCTCAGCCGTCCATTTGAACTAAGTCTTTCCTATAAATCAAACCCCTCACAAGCCATTAACAATGCATTGAGCTTCAAGTAATATTATTCTGCCAAATTTTCTATAATGCATGGAGCTTCAAGTAACATTATGCTGTTGAAATACCATTAGAGCCTTTGCATCCTTCAACTATCATCCTCATGTCATCTTCATCTTAATGTTATGCTGCAGAAATGAGCACCCAACATTCTTCCAACAATAATCCTTCAAAATCTTGCATGCTCATGCGAGGTGGAGAAGAGCAATGGAGATAAATCAAGCATAGCGTGGAGATCGGTTTGCATTTACATTTCTTATTTTAATTTTCATGTTGTCTTGTGCTTCATTGTGCATTGCTAGGGTTTTTATCATTGGTGTTTATTCATTTGCCCTGATTTGCAATTTTACCCTAACATACAGCAACAATTATTGTTCCAGAGCTTTTCCTTATCTCACATCCATTATCCTTAAACATCAGATTGTATCCTTTATTACACATTTGTCCAACACTTAGAAGATTTTGCTTTAAGCCTTTGACATAAAGAACATCATCTATATTATCCTTGCCATAAAAATTAATTGACCCCTTTTCACAAATCTTACCAGCTGCATCATCACCAAATCTAACTAGTCCTCTGTCATACTTTTCAAATTTAACAAACTTACTATTATCTCCTGTCATGTAATTTGAACATATGCTATCAATGATCCATTCATCCTTTTCTCTTTTAGCATGAAATGTAGACATCACTTTCTCTTCTCCTAGACTTTCTTCCTCCACACAGCTTGCAAGGTTAGTAGAAATAGGTTCTTCTTTTAGGGCAATAAACAAGCATTCACTAGCACTATCATCTTCAAAATCAAATTCATCATTAGTTACACCATCCTTAATTTTTTTAACATAGTAAATTTTCCTTACCATCTTACCTTTGCTTTCTTTGTTTTTGATCTTCAAAGCTCTATTAGGACATCTTGAAGCATAATGACTAATCTTACCACAACTGAAACATATGAAATGTAACTTACCTTTGAATTTTTTGGTTCCCTTTTTCATTCTGCTTACAAAATTTGCCTCAATCTCATCAAAGTATTCCTCATCTGATTCCACAACATACTTATATGATCTAACAACCTTTTCTAATTTGGCTTTAAAAGCAGTCTCAACTTTCACAGGACCATAAGTTGTACCAAATTCTCTCATCTCAAAGGCAGTTAGTTTACCAAGCAATTGATCTTTTGAAAGCTTGCCCATATCTAGCAGTTCTTCAACGGCAGACACTTTATGACTATAGGATTTGGGAAGTGTTCTAAGTATCTTATTCACAACTTCATTATCATCCAAGTTTCCGCCAAGACCTTTGATGCCATTGACAATATCATCAATGTTCTATATACATCTTGTTATGTTCTCATCTTCAAACATCCACATAGTTTCATATTGGGACTTCAGATTTTGCATCTTGGCTTTCTTGATAGAATCATCACCTTCATAGATATTCTTCAATTTTTTCTAGATCTCATGTGCAGTTTCTAGATCCAAAACTTTTGACAGTTTAGTGTTAGATGGAGCATTTAGTAGGGCATTCCTAGCTTTACCATTAGTCTCATAAGCCCTAATCTCCATTGCAGTCTCTAGAGCATCTTTAGGTATAGTGTATTCTTCTTGAACCATTCTCTACACATTATAATGAGGAGAAACAAGATAACTTTGCATTCTTACCTTCCAAAAGGTATAGTCAGATCCATCAAACTAAGGAATGTCTTTCTTGTGCGCCATCCCAGATGTACCTTAAGCTATTAGGTTTTCTTCCAAGGAACCCTCGCTCCGATACCAATTGTTGGATGCACAAGACAACTGGGGGGGTGAATCAATTGTATCAAAAACTTCAAACCCTCATAAACATAATCATATCCACATCAATTCACTTAAACTCTTAATCTGTTATGAAGATTAAACATGAAATGCATATAACAGAAACTTAAACACATCAACTGTTAAGAAAAGTGTCTCAACCTTGCAACTTTGAAAGGTTACTATTCTTCCTATTTTTGGCCTTTTTAATACCCTTTATCTTGAAGAATGATCTAGAACTTTCAAAGTTTCCAAAAGGGCTAAAAATGGCAGGACTTACTATTTTTAGTAAGTTTACATTTGACCTCGGATTGACCTAAAATTTCCTAGAACGTGCAGAACAACTAAGTAAACATCTCAAGTGAGTTTTAACTCAAGATCATACCTAGATCACGAGATTTCTGTGAACATTGCATTTATGGAAAACAAAATCATGTTTAGTTTTATTCCAGTTCTCACAAATCTTTTGAGGTGTTGGACTTGATTCATTCTGATGTGTTTGGTCCTGTTAATGTTCCTTTGATTTCAATTTGCATAAGAGAACACCATGCACAAGAGAACACCAGATTTTTACATGGAAAATCCTAAAAGGAAAAAACCATGGTGAGGATTATCTCACAATATAATGTAGTAGCAATACCAAATTACAAGAGGCTCACTACCCTAAAGAAAGAAGGGCTCACTGCCCACTGAGAAAGAAAGAGAGAGAAGAGTGGCTCACTGCCATGAATTGAACTAATACAATTGCATCTAACCTATGTATGGAATTTAGTTCCAATGAAGCACAACATCACTTTCACATCTGCCCTCACATCACAAAAATCATATTCCCCCGAGGACACATGATTCACAAATCCTTGACACTTATTTATACCACCATCAACCTAGAAATAATCTTCAAGGTCAGAAACACAATCTTCAATCCTTGAAACAATCTCCAAGGTCAACAAACATACAAAATTCAAATTAGGTATGGACCTAAACATTCCTGTGGAGCAAAGGAATGAAGGAAGACCACCACTCAGCTTAGATTAGACCTAAAAACATCTTCACATGCTTCAACACGCTTCCATAATCCATGACACATATCCGCAATTAGTGTTAACACCTAAGTCGATCAAACTTGTGTAAACACCAAGAACACTTAGGCACACGCTTCCAAGAACATAATCATATCTTGTAAAACAAGCACAAGCCTTTAACATGATCTAGAGACATCTATGAACAACATGAAATCACCTGGCAGCCATAAAATCTAACTGCAACAAATCTCACTTGAAGACAATTCACAGACTGCTCACAACTAACACTGCCAAGCTCTGCTACTCAAGGAAACTATTTTATAGAGCACCAAATTACAAGTCCTTTGGATAGAACATACATATGGACCTTATGAACACTCATCCAGAACTGTATGACCAAAATCCAAACTGCGGAGACATGCAAAGTAAAATACTTTTTCCTAGTCATATTGTAGACACTGCCAGGCACAGTCTTCAAATTGGTGAACATAAATTTCAATCCACAGTGTTCTAAACCACTAAATTCTAAATATAACATCTTCAACCACATTTCTAAAACATATCCTTGAACCTCACTCTCTAGTCTTCGATACAAGAGAAATGCGGAGCAAAAACTTGGACAGTATCATGTAAGCCAAAATACTTCTTCACAACATTGTCTTCAATATTTATCAAATTTTCTCAAAAGTACTTGGAACCCCAACAACAATATCAATCTACTAAAATCATCAACACCTCTACAAGGTATTCAAGTCACTTTGACACAACAACTTAATCAAACAACAACAACAACAACATAAGACACAATTGACACCAATGACAACACAAACATGTTGACATCAATGACAATACTGATTAGCCCATACTTGCAACAATCAAATTTTATCCATTAGTACCATGACCCATTGATCATAAATGGAAAACCATCAACAACCTACCAACACTATTGAAAAAGGAAAATAAGGTGGCACTTTGCATCATGTCGATTTCCTACAACCCAGAACTGTCAACTTCCATAATGGGAAAAGCAATCTTGGCCCCTTGGTCTTATCAATTATTCCATTTCAAACAGTATACCTAGTTCAAACCCTGCTGAGATGCAAGCAAAAAATCCCCTCAAGCCTAGAATAGATCCCCAAGAGTTGATCTACACCCAGACGATCATCTCATAGGTCGACCCCCTTGTATAGTGGCAGCGAAGAGAACTCATCATAGATTTGAAAAAAACCAATGACTACATTGGCATGCTAATCCCTACATGCCATCACCTTCCCATAGTCATTCATTCACATGAACTAGAACAACACCATAAATGTTGTAAGCAAGTTTGAATATCAGCTGTTGATCCTCTAATGAGTTGGATCGACGGATCGCTTAGATGAGACCATGTGGTAGTCGCCTGCTGCCTTGCAAGGTACCAGTGTCTACAAATAGATTCCCCATAGGCTGGTGGGGAATAGTTAAGATGAAATCCTTAGAAACAACTAGACCCTTAGATCTTGGGCCCACCATGAATGTTGCCTTAGAAACCACCAAGGTGCATACAAAGATATGCCACGCAATGCATGCCCGCTATCCCACATGGTTTTTATATTGTATATTTCAAAGGTGTGGGCTAGCAGGTGACCAATAGGATATGGGTTGCAGGACCACGCCGCACCAAACTTAAGGTAAATTTGAGCATGTGCCTTAAGTTGCAACTTAAAAGAGGACATCCTAGGCACTTAGATAAAATATATTTTGACCCCGTCTAAAGTACACACATAATTATTAAAACATTTGCTTGCTCAGACTTAGGACATCAAGCAAAATTTAAAAAGTGCACGTGACCAAATACTTTGCTAGGAACAAAGAGCCAACCTACCAATGACACCAAATGGCTTAAGTTGTAACTTAAGCGACTAGGAAAAAGCGAACACAAGTCAATGATGAATTAAAAGAAAATTAGGGCTTTTGAGGAGGGTTTAAGGGACTAAGATTGAACCCTAGCAGATGGAAAAAAACCCTAACCCCCAGTGGACCAAAGGATCAAAATTTAAAATAATGTGACCACAAAACCACTACAAATTTTCAAAGTCCTATCAGGTAGGGGTGGAGTGATAAGGAACAACAAAGAACAATTTATAGCTACATTTGCCAAAAAAATTGGGGGTTTAGAAAAATAATTATGTTGAATCTACTATAGCTTTATAGGGCCTTATTATGGCTAGAGATCATTACATCACCAACATTATGGTGGAAGGAGACTTTAAAAATATTATAGACATACTCAATTCCAAATTTGTCCCTCATTGGTCTTATGAGACCATCATTGAAGATGCTAAGGAGTTATTAAAAACTTTCAAAAATTCCTACATAATGCATACGTATAGAGATAGAAATAAATTTATTGATCTCCTTGCTAACTTGGGTGGCACCATAAGGGGTTACTCCTACTATCATGTGGAGGTGTCTTTACCCCATAACATAAAACAAAGAATAAATAATGAAGCAAGGAAAGATAACTTAAGTCCTGCCATCATTTCCAAGGCTTGATTGGATTATCACATGGATGATTAATGGGAAATACCACATGAATAATGATAGAGCACCTTCCTTTGAGGGAAGGCTGAATTTTACTCATGTGACAAGAATGAATCAAATTTCCATCAAGAAACCTTACATCAGTATGATACAAATTTACAAGATAGTTGTGAAGAGCCACACTTAGTGCCCAAAATCTATAGGTTTGAGAACATACATCAAGAAATGGGGGGATAAATGTTAAGAAATGATCCATCTTCCTATGAAAGGGTCCATAGTAATGTTTCTATTTGGAGCATCTTGAGGAGAGGTGGCCTCACACCCTTTCTTGAAGATATAAACGGGTATGACCCGTCTTGTGAATTTTCCATGTCATGGAAGAGCAACATTGTTTATGTGTGGGGGATTTCTTTCTAGGTGTCAGAGGATCTCATTTTCATGGTGACTAGTCTCAGTACGGAGGGCATGAAATATCAAAAAACCATTAAGAACTATGATCACCAATTTTTGGATACCTTCCTCAAATGGGTTGAGAAAGTTTCAAGGTTCTAGAATGGGTTTAAGTGGGAGGACCTACCTAGACACTAGAAGGACGTGGTGGAGACCCTCCTATGGTACTTCAATTTGGAAGGTAGGTATAACCACATTTGTTCCTACCATTTTTTCATGTTAAACCATGTCTGCCACAATATAAAGATGATCTTTTCTTTCTTTTGGTTTAGTTCTCTTGAAATCTCTATGTTGAATGTTCTACTTGGGAAGGCAAAATTACCCCTTCATCAGAGACACATATTGTATCTATCAGTTTGAACAAGCAAAAAACCCCAATCCCCTATTCCTCCCTAGAATATACAATCCCACCCAAGTCACTCCCAAAGTGTCAAAGAACACTCACACTAGACAACACCTATCCAATGTTCCTAAGGATAGGCACTTGGATAACGACCCTACCTGCACCCCATGAGTATTATTTTGGAAAAGCCTACTCACACCCATTTGAGAAAATTTTAGTGGCTCCTTCCAATCACTAGATGTCATCCACCTTGATGTCAACCCACACTATTCCTATAGGCTACAAATATATTGCTAAAGGGAAAGCTATTTGGGAAGAGGGCCCCTTTGCCCCTAACTCCACACCCAGCCCCAAATCCCCTATAAAGATACTTGAGTCTAAACACCCTAGGTATAGGCGAAACAAGGAACAACTGAATCCACCTCCTAAATCCTCACCTAGTGAAGATGAACTATTGAAATTACCCAATACATCAACGGACGTCTTGTTGATTTTTATAAGGAGTGCCACAATTGTAACACTTTGAGGGACAAAGTGGAAAAAATCTAGGAAAGCCTTCACCTGCACAATAATGTAATGAAATGGTTCCTCTCCCAACACCATTCCATCAGGCAAGGATGTAGGAAATTGAATTGAATTTGTACATTTATGCCAAAGAACAATAGGACCCCCAAGTGGATGATGATATATGGTTGGAAGTTGAGAAGGTTTCAACCACTTTCAAGAAATGGAAGAACTTAGAGAAGAATTTCACCATAATGCAAAAAAATAAAGATCTGAAGGAGAAATTGACACAAGTGGTTTTATTTAGCAAGGAAATAATTAAAATTTGGTTACAAGCTTGTATGTCCTATAGAGTGAACTACAAAAAAGGAAAAGAGAAAAGAAAGAGGGTTCAACTAGGACTAGGAATAAAATCATAGGATAGAAAGGTGATACCATGGTCATCAAGGAGGACCCCCTAGAGGTCACCTTTATAGACCAAGTCAATTTCCTCACCAAGGAGTGGTAGTCAGCCAACTGTTGAAAAGGGCAAGATAAACTGAGAGGGGGGGGGGGGTGAATCAGTTGTAACCAATATTTCAAAACCATTAAAGCATTATCCACTTAAAACATTGTTATTGTATTTTAACCATGAAAGCATGAAATCATAAGCTTAACACATGAGACACATGAGACACCATATTTTTACATGGAAAACCCCATTAGGGAAAAACCACGGCGAGTGTTAGCTCACAATATAATATGTTATAACAATAATAAAAATTAGAGGCTTACTGCCCAAAATGCTCACTGCAAATGAAGAGGCTCACTACCGGTGGGTGGCTCACTGCCAAATTTGGTGAATTGAAATAGCAGCATCTACACTATGCCAAAGTTCAGTTCCATTGAAGCGTAATAAACAACCTTTGCTCTACTCTACTTTTTACTTCACACTTATCTTCACATCTTCACACTTGGATACATTTTCATGACTCAATTACAAGTATTTATACAATTCATCAACCTTGGAATGATCATCAGGGTCGGCATTACAATCATCAACCATTGGAACAATCTCCAAGGTTGGCCAACACGTATACATAAGAATAGGTCTGCACCTAAATAGATTAATGAAAGAGAAAGAATGAATGCGGACCAAACCACACCTTAGCTAGGAATCAAACATAATCTTCCACGCTACAACATGCTATCACAACCTCCAAAGTATAACTGCAAGTAGTGAGAACAACCAAGTCGGCTAAAACTGGTGTTGACACTAAAACCTTTCAAAACATCCTTCATGCATGATCCAGATTATACTTTGCAGACCAATCAAAAGATAGGAACATGATCTAGACACATCTACAAGCACATTACAATCACCAAGAACATCCGCACAACCTATAAACACTTTATCCATAAGATTCTTCAAACTGGAGCACTTGAACTTTACTATCGGCCATTGTTATAAAAGAAAGATCGCTTGTGGACCACCAAATCATGAACCATTTGAAATGAAGGCAAATATCCCCATCACAACTTAATTCCAGAAATGTAGACTGTAAGACTTAATTGTGGAGAAATGCGGAATAGAATACATTCTCCCTGTCACCACTAAATGCATAGAAAAATAGTTTTTACTTGGTGAACATAACTTGCTCAAACCTTCACACTAGAGGCTTAAACTTGAAACATAGAAACTATAGACATCCTTCAACATAACTCCCAAACCACAGACATATATATTTAATCTACAAGATATGAGGATCAAAACACTTTATTATTCTTCTACAAACCAAGATACTCTGCAACACACTGTTTCCACTAGGAGAGCAAATTTTCTCAAAAGCACCTGGAAACTCAATACCAGGAACACTTTCTCATTATCTTCAACACTTATGTAAGCCAATACAAACCAATTATCTCAACACAAGCAAGCATCAAAACAAGAGCATAGTTGACATCAATGAAAACACAGATATGTTGACATCAATGACAACATAGATATGTTGACATCAATGACAACATAGATATGTTGACATCAATGACAACACCGATAAGCACATACTCGCAACAATCTCCCCCTTTGTCATTGATTGCAACATTAATGCAAAAAACTATAAGCACCATCGAGAAAAGACTCTGCACTAATTAATTTCTCCCCCTTTCTTTTTACACTTCTAAATTCTTTCTCCCCCTGAGATTTTCACATGATTTTCTCTCCCCCTTTGACATCAATGGCAAAGGACATCACTTCTTTCTCTACACATACTTTCAAGCAACTACTCTGATCAAACTAGAATTTCTCTTCCAACAACTCTGCAATACTTATTTCTCTTTATCATGAACTTATATCAACAACATCTACCTGCTCCCCCTGAGAGGTAGCCTTCAAAACATCAATCCAAAGCAAAGAATAAGACTTTAGGCACCACTTGACTGATGCACTTCTCATGCATCTTAGTTTAGAGTAGGAGGAGTAATAACCCCAAATGTTTCTCTAAGATACTCAAAAGTATCCTTAGGCAGAGGCATTGTGAAAATATCTGCAATCTGATCCTTTGTAGATACATATTCCATCTTTACTTCATTCTCTATTACTTTTTCTTTCAGAAAGTGATACCTTATAGATATATGCTTTGTCCTTCAGTGCACCATTGGATTCTTTGAAATGTTTATAGCACTTATGTTGTCACAAAAGATTGAAATTGGTTCTTCATACACAACTCTTATATCCTTCAATGTTTGCTTCATCCAAAGCACTTGAGTACAACAACATGCTGTAGCAATATATTCTACTTCTGTAGTAAACAAAGAAACTGACTCTTGCTTCTTGCTCAACCATGAAACCAATATGTTACCCAAGAGGAAAGCACCTCCACTTGTACTTTTTCTGTCATCAGCATCTCCAGCCCAATCTGCATTTGTATAAGCACTAAGAGTGAAATTAGTATCTTTGGGATACCACAATCCATAGTTTGAAGTGCCTTTCAAATATCTCATAATCCTCTTGACTGCCATCACATGTGATTCTTTGGGATGTTCTTGAAATCTTGCCACAAGACAGACTGCATGCATTATGTCAGGTCTAGTATGGGTTAGATAAAGTAGTCCTCCAATCATAGACCTAGCCTTTTTCTGATCAGTCTTGGGTGATTCATCATTCTTGCTTAGCTTGCAGCTAGTTACCATGGGAGTACATACTGGCTTAGAATCCTCCATTCCAAAGTTCTTCAACAATTCTTTCACATACTTGGTTTGAGAAATAAAAATTCCTTTTTTTGATTGAGTAATCTGTAGTCCTAAAAAGAAATTCATTTCACCAAACATAGACATCTCAAATTCTTTTTGCATTTCCTCTACAAATCTTTTACACATACCTTCATTGCCTCCAAAGATAATATCATCAACAAAGACTACACCAATCAGAATTTAATCTTCATTGATTTTAAAATAGAGATTGCTGTTAGTAGTACCTTTACTGAATCCTAATTGCAACAAATATTTGTCCAATCTTGCATTACAAGCTCTAGGGGCTTGATTAAGTCCATACAAGGCTTTCTTCAATCTGCAAATTATGTCACCTTTGTTTGATGACTAAAATCCTTTTGGTTGTTCAATGTAAACCTCTTCTTCCAGCTCTCCATTCAAGAATGTAGACTTCACATCCATCTCATACACTTTGAAGTCATTATGTTCTGCAAATACCAGAAATGTTCTTATTGCTTCAATCCTTACCATAGGAGCAAAAGTCTCTTCAAAATCTATGCCTTCAACTTGAGAATATCCTTTGCATACCAGTCTTGCTTTGTTTCTCACTACTCCATTTTCATTCATCTTGTTTTTGAACACCCACTTAGTTCCAATCACATTCTTATCAGCAGGTCTAGGGACCAATTCCCAAGTTTAATTTTTCTCTATCTGCATCAACTCTTCTTCTATGGATTTTATCCAACTTTCATATTTGCAAGCCTCATTTATATTCTTAGGTTCAATCTGTGAAAGTAGACAGTAGTTCACTTGTTCTTTTGCTGCTCTTTTTCTTATCAATACTCCTTTGCTTTTGTCACCAATGATCTGATCTTCAGAATGATTACTCCTTACATACTTGGGAGTTTTAGTAGCACTTTCTGGAGCTTTTTCTTCTTCTTCTTCACTCTCTTGTTGTTCAACTTTTTCTATAGCAGCAAGTTCAACAAATTCATAGACACTTAGATTTGATATTCTTTCCCTATCTTCATCAACTTTCACATTTGTACTCTCAATGATCTTTCTCAATCTCTTATTGTAGCACTGGTAGGCCTTTCTCTTAGTGGAGTATCCAAGGAAAATACCTTCATCACATCTAGCATCAAACTTGTTTAACTCTTCATATCTTCTAATAGAACATTTGCTTCCAAAAACTTTGAAATATTTCACTGTAGGAGCTTTCCTATACCACAACTCATAGGGAGTTTTGTACCATTACCTTTGAATTGGAATCTATTTTGAATGTAGATAGTAGTGTGTATAGCTTCTCTCCAATACACTTCTAGTAGGTTAGCCTCCATCATCATTGACCTAGCAGCTTCTTGAACTATCCTATTTTTTCTTTCAACAAATCCATTCTGCTGGGAAGTTCTAGGAGAAGACAACTGTCTTTTTATCCCATGTTCTTCACAGAATGCATTGAATTCATTTGATGTAAACTCTCCTCCTCTATCAGACCTTAGGCACTTGATCCTTAAATCTAACTCATTATCAACGATCACCTTGAAAAACTTGAACTTGTCTAGGGCTTCTGATTTATCCTTTAAGAAAGTAACCCAAGTCATTCTTGAATAATCATCAATAAGTAACATAAAATACTTGTCTCCTTGTAGACTTCTTGTTCTTGTAGGACCACACAAATTTGTATGCACTAGCTTAAGCAATCTAGTAGAAAATTGTTCCTTACTCTTGAAATTTGCTCTTGTTTATTTGCCCATTTGACATTCCTTACAAATAGTGTTAGCAGGCTTCACAAGCCTAGGCAAATCTCTCATAGCTTGCACTAAACTTATCTTCACCAAGTTGTCAAAATTGATATGACACATCCTCCTATGCCACAACCACCTCTCATCTGTCTGAGCCAACAAACAACAATCATTAGTTCCTCTCAAATGATAGATATTGCCTCTAGTCTTTTACTAGTTGTGATCACTGTTCTAGAGCTTTCCATGATCTTGCATGCATTGTCCTTGAAAATTAGATCATACCCTTTCTCACACATCTACCCAACACTTAAAAGATTATGCTTTAGGCCCTTGACATATAGAACATCATCTATATTGTGCTTGCCATAAAAGGAAATAGATCCTCTTCCATAGATCTTACCAGCTGCATTATCTCCAAACCTAACCAGTCCTCCACCATACTTTTCCAAACTTACAAACTTACTTTTATCACCGATCATGTGATGTAAACATCCACTATCAATAATCCATTCATCCTTATCCTTCTCAACCTGAACAGACAAAGCACTCTCTTCCACTAGTTTTTCTTCCTTCACATAGCTAGTAGGATTAGTAGACACATGTTCTTCTTTAATAGTAATAAACAAGCATTCATTTGTACTAGTATTAGCATCATTAGACTCATCATCTGTTACACCATCATCATCAAGATATCTAACAATATAGCATTTCTTGACAATTATAGGTTTACTTTCAAACTTCTTCTTACCTCTTTCAATTCTCTCTGAACATCAGGATGCATACTGACCAATCTTACCACAAGAAAAACATTTGAATGCTAATTTACCTTTGAACTTACCAGAACCTCTTTGCATTTTGTCCACAAGTTGTCTTCAACCTCATCAAGGTCATCATCTAATTCCACAACATATTTCTGAGCTCTTGAAGCCTTTTCTAAAGTGCTGGCTTTGAAAGTAGTCTCAATTTTTGGCAGGGCATCACCAAACTCTCTTATTTCAAAAGTTGTAAGCTTCCCAAGCAACTGATCCTTTGAAATCTTTTGCACACTCATAACCTCTTCAATTTCTGCCACCTTGTGACTATAGGATTTAGGTAATGACCTAAGAATATTTAGCACAACCTCATTCTCATCAATTGTTCCTCCAAGACCTTTGATTCCATTAACAATTTCATCAACATTCTACATGTAGATAGTTATGTTTTCATCTTCTCTCATCTTCATGGTTTCATACCTTGCTTTCAGGTTTTGTAGTTTGGCACTTTTTAGAGAATCATCTCCTTCGTATAAACTTTTCAACTTTTCCCAGATCTCATGAGCAGTCTCCAAATCCATAACTTTTATCAACTCAGTGTTAGATAAGGCATTCAATAGAGCATCTCTAGGTTTTCCATTTAATTCATACTATTTGATTTCATCTTCATTTGTTGGACCATTTTGAGGAATAGTGTATTTGGTTTCTGCCATTTTCCAAACACCATAACCAAGAGAAATGAGATGACTTTTCATTCATACTTTCCAAAGAGCATAATCTATTCCCTCAAACTATGGTGATTCCTTCTTGTGCGCCATGCCAGATCTACCTTGAGGTGTTAGACTCTTTAGTGAGGAACCCTCACTCTGATACCAATTGTTGAAAAGGGAAAGACAACTGAGAGTGGGGGTGAATCAATTGTTACCAATATTTCAAAACCATTAAAGCATCATCCACTTAAATACTGTTATTGTATTTTAACCATGAAAGCATGAAATCAGAAACTTAACACATTCACACATTCAACACATGAGACACCAGATTTTTACGTGGAAAACCCCATAGGGGAAAAACCACGGTAAGTGTTAGCTCACAATATAATATGTTATAACAATACCAAAAATTAGAGGCTCACTACCCAAAATACTCACTGCAAATTAAGAGGCTCACTGCCAATGGGGTGGCTCATTGCCGGTGGGTGGCTCACTACTAGTGGGTGGCTCACTGCCAAATTTGGTGAACTGAGATAGCAACATCTAGACTATGCCAAAGTTCAGTTCCATTGAAGCGCAATAAATAACCTCTACTCTGCTATGCTTTTTACTTCACACTTATCTACGCATCTTCACACTTGGATACATTTTCATGACTCAATTACAAGTATTTATACAATTCATCAACCTTGGAATGATCATCAAGGTCAGCATTACAATCATCAACCATTGGAACAATCTCCAAGGTTGGCCAACACGTATACATAAGAATAGGTCTGCACCTAAATAGATTAATGAAAGAGAAAGAATGAATGTAGACCAAACCATGCCTTAGCTGGGACTTAAACACAATCTTCCACACTACAATATGCTATCACAACCTCCAAAGTATAATCGCAAGTAGTGAGAACAACCAAGTTGGCTAAAACTGGTGTTGACACTAAAACCTTTAAGAACACACTTCATGCACGATCCAGATTATACTTTGTCGACCAATCAAAAGATAGGAACATGATCTAGAGACATTGAAAAGCATGTTACAATCACCAAGAACATCCACACAACCTATAAACACTTTATCCATAAGATTCTTCAAACCGAAGCACTTAAACTTTACTATCGGCCATTGTCATAAAAGAAAGATTGCTTGCGGACCACGAAATCATGAAACATTTGAACTGAAGGCACATATCCTCATCACAAACTTAATTCCATAACCACAGATTGTAAGACTTAATTACGGAGAAATGCGGAGCAGAATACATTCTCCCTGTCACCACTAAATGCACAAAAAAATAGTTTTTACTCTAGTGAACATAACTTGCTCAAATCTTCACACCAGAGGCTCAAACTTGAAACATAGCAACTATAGGCATCCTTCAACATAACTCCCAAACCATAGACAAAGATATTTAATCTACAAGATATGCAGATCAAAACACTTTACTGTTCTTCTATAAACCAAGATACTCTGCAACACACTGTTTCCACTAGGAGAGCAAATTTTCTTAAAAGCACTTGGAAACTCAATACCAGGAACACTTTCTCATTATCTTCAACACTTATGTAAGCCAATACAAACCAATTATCTCAACACAAGCAAGCGTCAAAACAAGAGCACAGTTGACATCAATGACAACACATATATGTTGACATCAATGACAACACCGGTAAGCACATACTTGCAACACCAACGACCTCCAGAAGTTGGTGGACAACAAATAAGTTTTGTGTTTTCTCTTCTTGTGTTTCTACTATTTCTTTGCTAGTCCTCTAGTTTTTTGATGTATCTACTATTTTTTTTTAGTCCTATACCTCATGGGACTTTTCCTATCTGCCTGATGGATACTATTTTTTAAAAGGGCCTGGGCCCTTTCAAAATCCCATTTTTATCAATATAAAAAACAAATTATCAAATTTATATTAATAGTGAACAAAATTGACAACTAAAACCCTTAAACAAAAAAAGTAAGTAATAATCAAAGAATTATTGATTTCCAATTCAATTCAATCATTTGTAGTCATATAAAACAAAAAGATCTCATAGAATGTCATAAAAAGTATGCAGAAAGCATATTAAGAGAGTTGCAATGGGACCAAATCATGGGTTGCATGCTTTTTCTACTCATTTTTGTAACTTTTTAAGATTCTACAAAATGTGAGCACGTTATAACATGAGCATGAAATAACACACTTGCGTTATTATTTTTTAAAACTTCTCCATCCCTCTTAGCATTAGAACAGACTTGGAAAATGACCCTAAAGGTGGTCTTCTAATTTCCCCTACTGACATGCTTTTTTATCATCAATAGCATTTTTAAACTTTAGTGTCATTAGATGTACTTATTTTTTAACAATATTTGACAAAATTACCACCAAAATATCACTTTTCTTCTTAGTTTTCTAACCATATAATTTTTTTTTCTATTTAGAATATATCGACATATTTATTTTTATTTCCTTTTACTAATGTTTTTATATTCCTTAGATACATATGTATTGATTTTATTTATAACTTTTGATCTGCTTATTGAAATTTAAAAAAAAAATTATATAGGATTGTTCTACGCTTCATTCTTTACACATTCAAAATTTCTTTTACATTTTTTTATTATTTTTGTGCAAGTTACATGATTTACATGCTTAGTGATGCAATTTTCAAGACGCATCCACTTTGAAAAATCACACAAAAAAATTCAATAAAAAAATATAAAAAATATTGAACTTGTAGTACTCAATGTTAACTATATTTATACCAAGTGGTTTTAAAAAATACTGAATGCAACAAAAAAGATAGGGGGTACACACCAAACAATATGTTATATTTTAGTGAGAAAAATAGTAACACTTTTGTGTGTGCACAATAGTTGACCCTCTTAATATTAACCAGTTTTTTAAAAACTTTGGTAGTTTATAAACTATATTTGGAGCACTACAATTCTTGTTCTTGTTGTATATTCAAATTTTGAGTGCATGCATGTCAAATTACTCATCCAATTTTAGGTTTAGTTGATTTCAATGAAAAAATAGCCACTTTTGACCCCCTTTTTGTGCCCCACTTCCATGCACTTATCCCCAATGTATAATAAGGTTAGTCAAATTCCTTTATTATAGAGATTAGTGACATGTATTGGTGAATTTGACCATGGCACTAGGTAGCCTAAAAATAAAGGATGAGTAGAATATCCCAATATATCTTACCAAGACAAAAGAGTATAGGGCCAAGCCTATGGCTTTGGTGAAGACTCTTGGAAGGATGACAAGTGAATGTACACCCTTGTTTTGAATAATATTTTGGTGCTATACAATAATGTCTTAACTCTCATTTAAGATGAGTATAAAATTAATAACACATCATGGAAGGACTTTAAGAAACATGTATTGGTAGAAGATCCCAAGTTGAAATGGTTGTACATTTATTTGGCATGGTAGCTTTTCCTTATCTAATACACTTATTCCCTCCCCTTCCTTCAAGACTTCATTTCATATTTATACATTAAAATAAGGGTGGTCCTTTCAACTTCTAATGGTAGTTGTAGCTTTCATTTCGTTCCAACTTCCCCCCTCCCATATTTTTATTTTATATTAAAGTAAGGTAATGAGTGATTCAACTTTTATGTTTTGTTTCTATGTCATTTCAAAATCCCATGGTAATGAATTCATTTGAAGATTAATGAATCCTTATCATAGTGTAGAAATAATGTGAGGATGGTGCATATTTGACACAAAAGAATTTGGACAATTTAAATGTGGTGAAATATTTTCACTATATATGGTATTTGTTAGGATTAGGTGTTGTACCATCTTGCAAAGTTATAGGAACAATTATAATTATTTAACATTGCATATGTTGTAATGTTGGAGGTCCTCCTCAAATGAGGTGTTCCACATGGGGGAATATTGAGATTCCATGTATGACATTGCAATGTCAAAAATTACATAACTTGCAATTTTGGCACTACAAATTGTACCTATTTTTGTGTTCATTATTGTAGTATGTTTTTGGGACTTATTTTAGCCTATCCTTAGCCTTTTACCTAGTTATATTCTAAGTGTTATGTGTTTTTATGTTTCCTATCATATTTTTTTTAATGTTTTTGTGCTTATTTTGTTTAATGTGACTATTGCATGTGATGCTTTAAGTTTGGTTCTTTTAGGACAAAAATATGGTCACACAGATGTCTGTGTGATCACAATTTTGTCTCATGACAGTACAAACATACATATATATTATTTAATAGACAAGATAATATTGTTTCAACTTCTATTTGATTATAATTGTCATCTGTCCAACTTCTATTGAGTTTTTTTACTATATTTCCCTAATTAAATAATTTGGAAATTATTTAATTAATAGAGGAATGCTAGGGAAAGGTGAATTATGTGCCAAAAATATCTTTCGCAGGCTCAGGACATTTTCAAGTGTCTACACATTCTTTTAGTAATTAGTTTATTATATTTCTCATTTTCTTTAGTTAATAGTGTTTTCTTCCCTATAAACATAAAATACCAAAGATAATAGCATACACTTTATTTTTTTTAACTTGACTAGATTGTTAGGTTAGTTTAGTTAGAACATTAGTAATCTAGTGTAAGTTAATATGCTTTCACACTTTAAGTAGTTTAATCTATACCATTTTATTTTGGTAAACCTAATGGCTTTCCCAAAGATAATAATACTTGAACATGTCTTGCAAGTCCATGGAATATTAAGAATAACTAATGCTTTCTCCATTCCAGTCCATGCATTCTATCTAAATTGTAATTACAAATTTGATGGATATGGAACACTACAAGATCACATTGCCCATTGCATTATATGCAATCAAGAAGTTACTTACATACACTCCCTGTATCTTAAAACCATTTTGGCAACTGATAATAAGGAAAAGTTCTATTAATTGTTCTTTTTGTTGTATGTGAAACTCTATTTTCTCTTCAATTTATGTTTTACTACAGAATTAGGATCTTCTTCAATCCCTGTTCATTGTGGTTCCCATCTAAATCCTTACATGGTCTTTTCTATCACTATCACTTTGTTGTCAACTATCTTGTAAAATACCTAAAAAAACTATAATTTTTAATATAATCTAATAATAAAATAATATATCCCATACTATGCATGTCATAACCACGAGAATCAATAAATTCATCAGATAAATATGAAAGTCTCATAAGTACATGACACATACCAACAATGAAGATACCACCATTACATGATCAATTTATACAAAGGGGTCAAGAACTACAACCCTCATAAATGGTAATAAATACAATAATCCATAAGCCAACACCACATGTACAAAGTGTCCATGTACAAAATACATCATAAAAATAAATCCAAAGGACTCCATACTCAACTCTGTAAGCTAATCCCTCTAAGAAGTTTCTGCCAATGTGGAAGGTTTGAACCCACCATGAGATGTCCCTTTCCTCCCCAATCATCAATCTGGTAATGAAGGATCCAACCTATAGATACCTAAAAATCACCCACCATCCTAGCCATGCCTACTGCATTTTTATCATATTAATTAAATAGATTAAAACAATTTATTTAATTATCCCATATCCTACTGTCCTAGTCCTAAATAAATAAATTCCATATTTATTTATTTCCCCTCACACATAATTTAAATAAACTTTATTATTTAAATCCCACCCCTTTACACCTAAAAATCAATAAAATATTTTTAAAAATCCCCTTTTATTCTCCACCATCCATATCATAACCAATTAACCAACCTAATGTCAACCATTGATCTCTTAACCAATTGTCAACCAATCTTGACTATTGATCTAGCCATCTAAAAATCTATAAATCGACCCTTCCTGCCTCCATTTTTCAAGAACATCAATCAGAATGCAACATGATCATGCTGCTAGTGTGAACAATCACACTTAATCTTTTAGTCAACAACAAATCATTCAAGCACAATCACCTTTAGCGCAATAGGAATCACATGTGGTGAGATTTATTGGTGTATTTCATTCACATTTTTTTTTGCTTAAACTAAGGTGTAGGTAGATGTGAAATAGGCCTTTAATTTTATTATTTTAATCCTTCATTTTGTTCACATTTTCTTATCACATAACCAATAATCCAACAGTGTGGAATTACATACAACACTAGTAATTATCTATTAGTTCATTCCCTTATGAAACATATAACCATTCATAGAACCATACATACAAGATCACAACATCAAATACACCATCCATGACTATATAAACACTCATACAATATAATCACTCACCATATGTCACTCAAACATATAGAATACACACGAATACAAGTACACAATTATTTTAAATTAAATTATTTCTTCTTATATTAATTAATTAATTAATTAAATATTTTCCTACACGCTTAGACCACATGATGAAATACTTCAATCCCAAAACCTAGTTTACCTTCCTCATTACCTATACCTGTTATGCAACACATCTTGCCACACAAACCTTAGTAGAATTTGTTAGTTACTTGACATATATATAAGAATTAGAATTGACATTTAATAATTACTTATGCCATCACCATGTATGTAACATACAAGCATAATAGAAAGTGAACATTATTCTGCATAACATTAACCGATAAAGTCAATAAAACACCATGGAATAATAACAGTAGCACATCATAGAAAACACCTACAAAGAGGTCAGGTGAGGGATGCAACATATCTTTATGGAACATTACCTACTAATCTTCCCCCTTTGCCAACTACTCCCAAGGAGTTACCTCCCATTGGGGAAGAGGAGTTTGATCATGAGGGGGCCTTAAATTCTACTACTCATAATAAGATTAAATGTATAGATAAAATATAGCCTTCCTATAGATCCACATTGATGGTAATTAATTTGTTCTTATTAAGATGAAGACCATCATTGATACCATGAGAAGCCTTCTCATTAATAATCTCAAGGGTCTATATTTCTTGCAAGATATGGGGAATATTATTCATCATCATTCCCCTCTTTCACACAAGAATTCTATCCTTTAGGTGAGACCAATTCACAATTATCACATACCTAAATTCCTATATCCATGCCTAACCCTAATACCCATATCCATAATTTTACTATAGTTGCTACATCATTCATTCCTCCTTGTATGGGAGCTTCTTCTTCTTACCATACTCATGGGTTTTCCACCAACCCTTTCCATAGTTTTGGTTCCCAAATCAACAACTTTGTAAAACCCTAAAAGGATGCCAATCTTTATAATTAGGTTTTATAAATGAATTGGTCAACAAATGGAATCAATCAAAATGATTGGAATTCCTTGCACTTTAGGCTCTATTGTGCCTAGGTGGGTATTACCTTATTTTCACCACTAAATGTTAAATCCTCAAAACTGATAGGTGAATAGTGAGCATATTATGGATTTTATGGAATTTTGTCAATTAAATCATTCTATTTTATCTACTTCAAATTGGCATATGATTTGAAAATAGATTTTTCAACTTATGCTAACCACTACTCCTACTCCTACAATAGAAAATCAAATTTGGATTGAAATATTATACAAGGAATGATTTGGAAGTTGAATGATCGGTGCCTTTTCCTCCACTGGGCAACATAGTCAAAAATTCTGAGAAATATGTGTCTTCCTTCTGGTTACAACTCAAATTGTTTGACATTAAAGTGTTTATGACTAGCATAAACATGCAAAAATATCAATTATCTAGTTCTTCTTATTGATCCAAATGAATTCTCTAGGCTACTGTGAATTACTTAAAGGAATTTAGTTCTTTCTTGAAGAAACCCAGTAAATAAAACACACAAAATGGGAATATGTTTTGACAAATCAAACATATACTTGATATATTGATTTGAATAACAAGGAAAACTAAATTGGAGACAACCATATAAAATTTTACAAATAAACTCAACAAATAATTGACACTAGAAATTAGGCACCAGATTAATGCAATCATTCCATTACCGTGCTTTAGAAAATGGGCCTTTACAATGTCTTTCTTTTCCAAAATCAAATTCCCAGAGAGCCCTTCCCCATGGTCTTGGTTTCCTTCTTATAGGTATGAAGGAAGTAACAAGCTTCAGACCATTCACATTCAAAAAAATGACATCATATTCCCACCCTTTGATATGACATATTACAATATTTACTTTTAGCAAGTCTTAATAAGACCACCAAATATTCAAATACATTTGAAAAAGCATAAAAAACAAGAAAGAGACAAAAGAAGGATGTTCAAGGTTCGCTGATGATGATTTGGTGATTGCATACACCAACTTGAGGTTCAACAACTCCAATGCATACTTGGTCTGATCAATCTTCTTTAGACAAATACACCTGTTCCCATTGGTACATTGTATAGTCACTGGGCCACTTGTACTCTTGAATTTGAAGCACATTTGTCTGATGATCTTTCCATCTTTTGTTGAGAAGTCCTTGACTTTCCAAGATAAACTTTGCATATCCTATGTCCAATGCAATTATTCTATCCAAAATCAAATTGAAACTATGAACATTCAATTCTGCATCCTTTTGCAAATGCTCAACAATTTGAGAGACCATTTGTTCACATTCCTTTTTCCATTTTTCAAACCCTTTAAGCTGATTATCTTCACCAAGGATGCTTGGAATAAATTGATGCTTAAAGGTGCCAAAGGATTCCATCTTTTCTTTCATCTTCTGGCTCTCTCTAGATGCATATTGGAATTCTTTGAAATGATCAATTTGACCATTTTCTTGGTTGGCTTCAAGGCAGCAGGGGCATCTAGATTTCTATGCACCACTTTACATAGGGTGATCAAAGTCTGGTGCACTAGCTGCCAATTCTTGAGCAAAGGGTCTAGTATAGGAACATTAACATTCATTTGATCTAGTGCTTGAGACAAAGAAGAATAGCAACTGTGCACATCCTCAATCTTGTCCAACACCAACTTGACCTTGTATTCTAAAATCTTTTCAATTACACCAAAAGTTTTGGACTTTGTTTCTTTTTCAGTGGCCTCGTTTATTTCTTTCAACTTCTTAATTGTTTTCTTAAAACTCTGTTTCATTACATTCATCTTCTCAACATGAATAGTGTTATCACCAACTTCTTGAGATATTGGAGGCTGGTAAGGCACAACTGCCTTGCTTTGAGAAAAATCAATACCTTTCAATTGTTGTTTGAGCTTCACATTCTCCAAGTATAATTTGTTCACTTCATCATTCATTTCAATTTGATTCTTATCATAGTGACTCATTTTGAGTTGCATATTTCTCACAACAGCCTAGGTGAACATGGCTGAATGCATAGTCAATGTAGCTACCTCCAGAGCTGATGTGTCATTTAGTGTCTTCACCATTGCTGTTCCTCTCAATTCTTGGATCACATCTAGTAATCTTGGCTTGTTTGTACTTTTTTGAGTGGCCCAAAGTGCCAAAGTATCAATTTTTGGGTTATACCCAATACCACTCACACCATCTTCAAAGTCAAATTTAGAAACCATCATTGGATCATCTTGAATTCTCACTTGGTCCAATAAAAACATCTTCTTCAGCTCCATACCAGGGATGATAAACATGTTGCTTTTTAAGACCATTTGTCGAGCCTCTTAAGGGATGACATTTATTTCATCAATCCTAATCTCTTTGAATGTCTTGGCCACAATTTGGTCATGTTGGGACTCATCTGCTCCCATCTTATTTATCTCAACCTTTTCTTCAAATTCTTTCATTTTCATTTTCAACCAAAAATCTTTGAACTCTGGAGTGTTGATGAAATCATCATCATCCATGAATCTCATATAAGCCACAACTCTCTCATCTTCATGCATTTCAAGCTCGTCTTATGCCTGTGCATCCATCTTAGCTTCAAGTTTTTGAGCTTCAATCTCCTGGCCAACAAGGGGCTGATAAACTTTGTCACCTTTGCCCATGTGGCTCAAAATGCTTTCCACTTCATCAGTGTCACCTACCTCTTTAGACATTTTATATGGCACTAGAGGAGACATATCATCCACCTTTTACTTCTTCGACATTGGCTAATCAAGGGATGGAGGCTTTTGTATTGACATGGCATCATGGGGTGATTCTGCAATCACAACTCCAGCTGACCTCTTTATTGGGAGCTTAGTAGCCTTTGTAGGTTGGCTCTTTGCTTTGCCATACAACCATTAAAAGTGATCAATTATCAGATTTATTCTTTTCAATGGGTCATTTTCATCAACAAAGAATCCCAAGAAGCTAGGCTCTTTCTTCTTTTTATCATTCTCTATCTCCATCAAA
Organism: Cunninghamia lanceolata; assembly: GCA_027924645.1. Classification (NCBI taxonomy): domain Eukaryota; kingdom Viridiplantae; phylum Streptophyta; class Pinopsida; order Cupressales; family Cupressaceae; genus Cunninghamia; species Cunninghamia lanceolata. Next base: position 134,370 of record BSBN01002193.1, read on the forward strand.
ATCTCCCATTTTCTTTTTCTATCATACACTTCCTCAGGAGTGTGGCAATTTCTGATCACATCCTCATCAAAGTTGACTTGATGGGATATCCTAACCCTAGTGAGAATGACTTGTCTAACAAAATTTTATGTGGCCTTCAGGGTCGCAGACCCTCTCTATCTTTGACATCAATGAATACTTTGTTTTCAAATATGCTTACAACTCCTCCAAGGTGTCTGAGCCAATAGACAATTCACCGAACATAGTCAAATCTGGCAAAAATGTGCACTTCTTCTACTTTTTCATGACATCTCTTTCCATCCAGAGCATCTGCCAGATGAACTCTAGAAATGGTAATCTAGTAAGCACAAATTTAGGCAAAACATGGAGTGGTTGTGTGCACCCATAAACTCTAATCATAATGTGATTTGGGAGAAAAGACCAATCAACAAAATTATGCATGTGGCCTTGCTCTGGCTTCAAAGCAAGAGGTCTCAATACTTCTCTAATTTCTCTAGATAATCTAGGTGAAAGATATACAAATGTATCTATTATCATGACTACAAAGTCATCATGGAACACCACATAATCACAGTTCATGCAATTGTTGTCCTAGGTGTAGCACCAACACTACACAGGTAATCTCTATCCTCTTTGATCTACCATGCTCAAGTCCATTCTCTTTGTCCACCTTCTCCTATTTTGATACAAAATTAAATGACACAGCAAAGAATAATGTCTCAATGTTATGGATGCCCTATTCTCCCTTACTTGAAGTAGGTTGTCATGCAATCCTTTCTCAATGAAAGAAGCAAAGTCATATTCAATGTTAACTTTTGGGTTTTGGATCCTCATTGCCATCATCATCAAACCCACTGGTATTTTATCCTGGGTATCCACTCCCAACACTTAGCAAAGAGAAAAATAGGTCTTCTTGAAATACACAGTGAAGTCATCTATTGAGAATGGCTCCACGGATGTAATTGGAACATGAATTCTCTTGTTGTTTGCCCCTTTCCTCATATACATTGGGAGTTCATCACTCATGTATGTCTTTCTTAGCCTGGTGTAGTCCTCCTCACTCTTTTGAATGTCCACTTTTGTGAGGGCCTATTTGTTCAGCATGAAACAATCAATGATTGCAACTTTATTTACAGCCACCAAGGGTGACCCATCTGGCATTCTCACCGTCCTTGTGGCTACATGGTAGTGCTGTGACAACACTTTGACAAGTTCAACATCCACAAACGCATTGGGTACTACCAGCTTGGCCAAATCAAGTATCCATGGATTAGCAACAGGACCTTGTGCATCCTTCTTGTCATAGAAATACTAGAACAGATTCCAGTCTAAGATGGGAATTAGGGCATCATGGCAACCTTGTGCCTCATCTTTGAACATTTTCTTGTATCCCTTGTCAACTAAATTTGGCAAGACAACTAGTAGAGATTGTTGGAGAGGTCTTTTCTTCTCTTTTGGAGCAGAAGACTCCCCTTATTTACCAATTCAGTCTTTTTGGGTGCCATGGTTTACTACTCTACTGAACTAGGGTTTTGTGATTGCTTGTTCTACTAAACTATTTGAAAGAAAATTTGCATGCATAGTGTGTCAACTCTGATAGAGGAATGAAAAGAATGCACTTATCCAGTCAAGAAGAGCTTGTAGAGCGTACTCCAAACTTCAAATTCATCATCTCCAACAATTCTGAGTTTGTGTGAATGAGAAAAATGAACATAAACTTAAGATTTTATCAGTCGTGGCACTAGTCACCTCACCGTTAATCACCTTCATGCTGAGAGATATAGAAATCTCAGTATTTATGTCACTTTGAATGTGCACCATCCATCCAATTGAATTGGATGGCAAAGATATATTGACAAGATTTACTTGAATATGTAGTCATTTCACTGATACTGTAATCCCGCTGCATTAAACATTGACCTCTGCAGGGTGATATGGCATATATTCCAACTTTCAATGCTTATTGTGCTACCGTGGGCTAGGTTTAGCCTTTGTTTTTCTCTTGCGGGCTTGTGGTGACTTTGAAATGTCACATTTGACGTTTATCGCCATCCCACACCATTATCAAATGACACATTATCCTTATTGCAGAATAGTAGTACCTATTTGTCTTATTACCGCCAACCCGCAAGCTTTCAAAATGCTCAGACTTCACCATCGCGGGGCTACACTAACCACTTGATTCTTCATCAACCTCCAACCACAACACCACAAGCTTTGAAAAGCTCATTTTTTTTCTTATCACGGGGCCATGGTGGCCACTATTACTTCACCATCTCTTACCGCCATCCTGCTGGTTAGTGCCCATGCCATGTTGTTCCTTTTGTGTGGTTGCGGTAAACATTTGTTGTTAGGCTTATTTCTCACTGCCAACCCGTATCCACTATGATATGCACATCGCAGGGTTGTGATAACAGTTTGGTGGTCATTCTTTGTTTATTGCCGACTCGCGGATTACCTTTTTGTTCATTGCGATAGTGCGGTGAAAGGATTTGACATGCCACAAACCCCCACATCCTCACAAATGATTTTAGGTCTTATTTCATGACTTCACGAGAATGCGGTGAAGGCCAAAACACAAAATATACAAGGAAATTATACATATACAAAGGAAGATGGATCAAATGAAGGTATGACACATGATTTTTTGGACTTGGAAAATGAATAGCACATGAGTTAGGATTGTTTTGGTGGATTTTGGAACTAGGGTTTGATAAGAATTGAATGTAAACTAGGTGAAAATTTGCCAGTCCTAATAGTGGCTCTAGTTGGGGATGAATGGCTATCTAGACATTGCAAGGATCCAAAACATTTCTCTGGGGTACAGAACAAAAACACAAAAACTGTATAGAATGAAGAAAACTAAAATTGGGAAAAAACCTAAACTACTGTACATGGAATTTATCTTGTTTAAGTAAAGAAGTGTTTCAAAACTTGTCCATGCACTGGCAATTCCTAATTCTCACCCACCATGTTTTGCAAGTAATATGGATCTTCACCACATTTGTCAATAATGACAAATGGTCCCAGCCAAAGAGCCTCAAATTTTCCATGCTTTCCTTTGTCTTGACTTTGAGCATTCCACATAAGAACCATATCATTAACTTGAAATTTTTGGTCCTTAGCCTTCTTATCAAAATGATACTTCATTTGTAACTCCATTTTTTAATTTTGCTTTTGTGTCTGATTTTTGATTTCATCCATCTCTACCAATTGCTCCATCCTTTCTTGCATTGGCTTAGGCACATCTAGATCCTCTTGCAATATGAATTTGTAAATAGGCAATAGGTTGTGTATTGGAATTCTTGCTTCAGCTCCATAGACCAATTCAAAAGGTGACTTGCCACTAGCCCTTTTTACTATGATTCTATCTGCCCATGATGCTAGCCTTAACTTTGAGTCCCATGCCCTTTTGTTACTATCAAGCATTCTTTTGATTATCTTCATGATGCTCTTGTTACTAGACTCTGCTTGACCATTAGCTTGGGGATGATATGGAGAGGCATACGATATTATTATTCCATAAGACTCACAAAATTTCTTGAATTCATTAGATCTGAAACACATACCATTGTCTGTGACAATTCTTTTTAGGAACTCCAAATTTGGTGATAATATTTTCCAACAAGAAATTTATGACTACTTTACTAGTAGCTTGTTTAGTTGGGTCTGCTTCAATCCATTTAGTAAAGTAATCAGTAGCTGTAAGAATCCATCTATTCCTACCACTTAACTTATCTGCTATCTCTCCTAAAAAATTAACTCCCCATTGATGAAAGGGAGCATCAATTTGCATAGGTCTTAGAGGCAAAGCTCCTTGATATTTCAATTTACCAGAAAATATCTGGCATGCTTCACATTTTCTTACATGTCTATGAGCATCAGTAAAAATAGTTGGCCGAAAGTAGCCTGCTCTTAATATCTCATGTGTAATGGTCTTACCTAAAAAATGTCCACCACATACACCATCATGCATCTCCTTTAGAATCCTTTCTACCTGTCCCTGATCCAGACACAAGAGTAGAACACCATCTTTATCTTTCTAGAACAAATCACCATTCATGAATACATACCTTGATGCTTGCAACTTTAGTGTTCTTTTTATTATCATTCAATCCATCTTGGCACTTCATGTGTCTAAGGTAGTGAGCTATATTTGTATACCAGGGTGTATGCTCAATACTAGACACCATACCTTCTTGTTCAACATCACATACCTATGCAACTTCCAAATTAGATTCAACCATTAATTTTGCCAACCCTTGTCCTCTTACAAGTTTGGCGATTTGGATATTAATATTGAACTCTTGGATTATGTTTATCCATGTACATCTCCTTCATGTAACTTCTATTTGTATGAGGACATCTTTGACTACTACATTTGGTGCATATGAAGTCACTTGTGCCCCTCCCAAGTAAGGTCTGAATGTCTTTACTACCTTTACAAGAGCATAGGCTTGTTTTTCAGTGGCATCATACTTCAATTCAGCTCCTTGAAGTGACTTACTAAAAAATGACATTGGTTTTTCATGCCCTTCTTCATTCTTCTGTAACATGACAACATTAATAGTGTGAAAAGAGGCAAAAGAAAAAATTTGGAATGGTTTACTAAAATAAGGAGATTTCAAAAATATAGCTTCTTTGATTGCCCTCTTGATTGATGAGAATGCCTCAATAGCTTCTAATGTCCAATCAATCTTTAATCTCTTTTTTAACATTTTTGCAATGGGCTTCACAATTTCAACAAAGTTAGAATAAAATCTTCTAACAAAATTAATCTGCCCAAAAATGACTAAATAGATTTCACCGTTTTAGGGATGGGAATCTTATCAATTGTTGCAAACCTCTCTGGATCTATTCTTACACCTTCTTTAGAGACTATATGCCCAAGCAACTTTCCCTCAGTGACAACAAATTGACACTTTTTAGGATTAAATGATATAGCATATTCAAGTGCCTTTATAAATATATTTTCCAAATGTAAGCAGTGAGCCTCTGCATTCTTTGAATATGTTGTCAAATCATCCTGATATACAACCATTATGACATTGATTAGATAAGCAAATGCTACATCCATAGCTCTTTGGAAGCGGGTGCCAACATTTGTGAGACCAAAAGGCATCCTTACATACACATATGTGTGCCAAGGTGATGCAGGAGAATCCCTAGTTCAAGAGCAATCTTGCATCAACCAAAAACATTTGCATTTTAGTTTGTTTCATTTTCCAGTTCAGTTCAAGTAGTTCAGTTAGAAGCAGTTTCAACTTTTGGTCTGGTATTCTACCACAGTTGCATTTCACACCTTGTAGATTTGGACTTAGTATCTACATTCATTCATCTACATCATATCCAGAATTTAGAGCATTTGGATCAGTTGTCAAAAAGTTATTGCTATCAGAAGATTGACTATTTTCTTAGAGCAGAGCATCCTAACAGTTTTAGACAATTAGCTAAAGGAGAAGACTTGCGGGGCATTCCTTGACTTGCAGAACCCATTGAAATATCATTCAATGATCTTTGGTTCATGGCTGACCCTCCCTGAAGATCCGCACGTTATTCCATTCATTTGATGAAGTGTTCTATACATTTAGGTCTGACCTATCTGTGTACACGTTACAACTCTTCCTTGGAGTTTGTGACCTTCCTTGGCTAATGCAGACGAATCATTTAGTCTGAAGATGTAATAGATCCTTAGAAAAGTAGTTCATAAATTAGTGATAATTGATAGTTTAGATTTTGTATGAAGAAGCTTCAAAGCTTTATCTTGCGCATGTATGTAATCAGGCCTGTGAGCCCAATTGTAAGCCCACATGTTATCGGCCAATCTATATTTGAATTCTTTGATATAATGAATGACTGAATCTACATTTGTTCCATTTCTTGAGTTGTTTCCATTGTGTTTACTGTTGCTGCATGGTCTAGATAGTTCATTCTGTGAACCCTCCTACTGTGACTACACCAAGTGGTATCAGAGTGAAATTATGAATCTTTAGGAGTGAATTGAGCGAAGTTGACGAGGGAATTCTGTAAGATCTTGTTATGGACAGATCACCAAATTGAGACAGGTTACTTGTGTCACAACCGATCGCCAATTGAGAGGTAGTTGTCACCTTGTAGCCCGATCGCCGAACTTGAGGTAGTTTGCACTTGATCCTAGGAAGAATGCCACCGAGGAGAGTTGCTGCTATTGGAACAATGGTTGGTAGAATGGATGAGATGATCAAAATGATGAAAAAATAATATGAATTCATTTGGATGCTATTGAAGAGGATAGGCGAAGAGGATTGACACCAAGACCTAATGTTGAAAGCGATGATGAAGAAGAATTTCAATCTGTTGAACAAACTGGTGAAACCCTAGGAGGTGATGAAGAAGAAGAATCAAATCAAGTAAAGATGCTGTGAGCTATTTCAAAGATTGGAAAGAGACCTAGAGTTGATGTGCCAAACTATACTGGTAATTTGAACCCTAAAGAATTGATTGACTGGATAAATGACATGGAAGAATACTTCGAATATGAGGAAATTGAAGATTCAGAGAAGGTGAAATTTGCAAAGACAAAGTTGAAAGGACATGCTGCTATATGGTGAAAAGAAGTTTAGTTGGAAAGAAATAGAAGAGGAAAGGAAAAGATTACAAAGTGGGATAGGATGGTGACAAAGTTGAAGAATCAGTTTATACTTGTTGACTATGAGTTGGAGCTATTGAAAAGATTGCCAAACCTGAGAGAAAAGGAGAAATCTATGAAGGAGTACACTGAAGAATTTCATAAAATGATCATAAGGACAGGACATAGTGAAGCAAACAAGGAGAAAGTAGCTAGATATATAAATGGATTGAGATTGAACTTTCAAGAAGAACTAAGCTTGGTAAGGATGACCTCTTTAGAGGAAGCATATTAGTTTGCCCTGAAAGTTGAAGAGAAGCTGAATAAGAGGCATGATCAGAGATAGAGAGGCAGAGGAGATAAATTTCAGAGAGGCAGAGTATTTTTTGAAGGAAACAGATCACATCCGGAGCAGAATAAGCCTGATAATACATCTAGGAAGGATGACAGAGATAGCAATGCATACCAGAGCAATGACATAAATTTTCATCATAGAGGTAATTACAATTCATACTAGAAGGAAGGATACAGAAGAGAAGGAAGAGGGTTTGATAAGAGAACATTCAGAGGTACTTGTTTCAAGTGTGGAGGTGAAGGACATAGCGCATTTGAATGTAATTAGGGTAGTAAAAGTAAGAGGACTGAAAATAGTGGAAGAGCAGCCTATGTTGAAGAAGAACCTGTTGGATCACCTAGTTCAGTTGGAAAACCTAAGAAAGGAGAATCATTGGTCATGAGAAGAGCACTATTTCAAATAGAGACAAATGAGGAACCACTGTAGAGGAAGAGTCTATTTAGAACTAGATGCAAATTAGGAGGTAAATGTTGTAAAGTTGTAATTGATAGTGGTAGTTTAGATAACCTAGTTTCAGAGGAGATGGTGACTAAGCTGAAGTTGGAAAGATTGAAACACCCTAAGCCCTATCAGATAGCATGGATTTAGGATGATCATATGGTACTAGTGAGTGAACAATGTTTGCTGAAATTTCATATTGGATCTTATCATGATGAAGTCTTGTGTGATATTATGCCTATGGATGTTTGTCATATCTTGTTGGGTAGACCTTGGTAGTATGATAGAAAAGCTATACATGATGGGAGAAAGAATACATATACTATAACAACAAATGGAAAGAGAATTACTTTGATTCCTTTAGAAGATGATCCTAATAGTGAAGTATGTGGGAATGCTAGAATTTGTTTGGTAGATGGAAGAAAATTTCTAGATGGTTTGAGACATGAGAATATGTGTTATGCTTTGATTCCTAAAAAGCCTAAAGCATTGAAGAAGGAGACACAACTGGAGGAGATAAGAGAGTTGCTGACATAGTATGAAGATATCATATCAGATAATGTACCTAAAGGATTACCACCTACAAGGATTATCAGTCATCACATGGATCTTATACTGGGAGCAAGTTTGCCTAACAAAGCAGCACATAGAATGACACTTGCAGAGAATGAAGAATTGAATAGACAGATACAAGAGTTGTTGAGGAAAGGTTTGATCAGAGAAAGCTTGAGTCCTTGTGCAATACCTGCAGTGATAGCACCGAAGAAGGATGGAGAATGGAGAATTTGTACTGACTCTAGAGCAATAAACAAGATCACAGTTAAGTATAGATTTCCTTTACCTAGGATGGATGATATTATGGATTGTTTGAGTGGAACAAGATATTTCACAAAGATAGACTTGAAGAGTGGATACCATCAGATCAAAATCAGAGAAGGAGATGAATGGAAGACTGCTTTTAAAACAAATGAAGGATTGTATGAGTGGTTAGTGATGCTTTTTGGATTGACAAATGCACCAAGTACTTTCATGAGATTGATGAATGAAGTCCTGAAGAAATTCTTGGGTAAGTTTGTTATTGTGTACTTGGATGATATTCTAATTTTTAGTAAGACAAAGGATGAACATTTGTGGCATATTAGACAAGTTTTGCAGAGACCGAGAGAAGAGAAATTGTTGATAAACATCAAAAAGTGTAGTTTCATGAAAGAAGAGTTGGTATATTTGGGATTTGTGATTTCTGTGGAAGGACTGAAGATGGACCCTGAGAAAGTGAAAGCAATTGTTGAATGGCCTACACTAGAGAGCATTGGAGAGGTTAGATCATTTCATGGATTGGCTAGTTTCTACCGGAAGTTCATCAGAAATTTCAGTTCTGTTTGTAACCCTATGACAGAGACAATGAGAGGTGACATAAAAGATTTCAAGTGGACATCAAGAGCAGATAAAAAGTTTTGAGTTGTTGAAGCAAAAAGTGACAGAACAACCTATTTTGGCATTATTGGATTTCAATAAGGTATTTCAAGTTGATTGTGATGTGAGTGGGAATGCAATTGGAGCTGTATTAAGTCAAGAAGGTAGACTTGTAGCATATTTCATTGAGAAGTTGAATGATGCAAGGAGAAGATATTCAGTTTATGATCAAGAGTTCTATGCCATAATTCAAGCCTTGAAGAAGTGGAGACATTATTTGTTGCCTAAGGAGTTTGTGTTGTATATAGATCATCAAGCTTTGTAATATTTGAATAGTCAAGGTGAGTTGAATCAGAGACATATGAGGTGGGTAGAGTTCATGCAGAGTTATACTTTTGTGTTGAAACATAAGAGTGGAAAATCAAACAAAGTTGTTGATGCATTAAGTAGAAGAAGAAACTTGTTGACAGAGATGAGAGTTGAACTGTTGGGTTTTGATGAATTGAATGTTGCAAGGTGTGGCCCTTGGTCTCCTTGTTCAGCACTGTACTGCAGTGGTTTATGACAAGGGCTTAACCGCCTCCCATGCTTGTTAAGTCAAGTGGTTGTATTAGGCATTAAAAGGTCGATCTTTTAGTGTAACGACAGCTAACAATTGGTATCAAAGCTGAGGTCATGGGTTCAAACCCCATGCTTGCACTGGAGGGGGGATTGTTGCAAGGTGTGGCCCTTGGTCTCCTTGTTCAGCGCTGCACTGCGGTGGTTTGCGACAAGGGCTTAACCACCTCCCATGCTTGTTAAGTCAAGTGGTTGTATCAGGCATTAAAAGGTTGATCTTTTGGTGCAACGACAACTAACATTGAATAACCTGTATGAGGGAGACACTGATTTTGCAAAACCTTGGAAAGCATGTAAGGAACCTGTTGTGACAGATAGGAGTAAGTGGTTGGACTATTTCATTTAACAAGATATGTTGTTCAAAGGAAGTCAGTTGTGCATACCTAGAAGTTCAATGAGAGATAATTTGATCAAGGAGAAGCATAGTGGTGGATTGGCAGGACATTTTGGTATTGATAAGATAGTGGCTTTGGTGAGTGAAAACTACTTTTGGCCTCAGATACATAAGGATGTTTAGAGATTTGTGCAAAGTTGTAAAGTTTGTCAAGTTGCAAAAGGGAGTAATCAGAACACTAGATTGTATAAACCTTTAACAGTACTGGAGAGACCTTGGGAAGACATAAGCATGGATTTTGTAATGGGATTGCTGAAGACATAGAGAGGGCATGATTCAATATTTGTAGTGGTTGACAAATTTTCAAAGATGGCTCATTTCATACCTTGTAAGAAGACAACTGATGTAGTGCATGTAGCAAACCTATTTTCAAGGAGATTGTGAGATTGCATGGATTACCTAAGAGTATAATTTCAGATAGAGATACAAAGTTTCTTGGATATTTTTGGAAGACACTTTGGAAGAAGATGAAGATAGATTTGAAGTTTAGTTCAGCTTTTCATCCACAGACTGATGGATAGACATAGGTTGTGAATAGGAGTTTGGGAAACTTGTTGAGATGTTTGGTTAGAGAGAAGATAGGAAGTTGGGATTTGATTCTTTCACAAGTAGAGTTTGCATACAAGAATTCAGTAAACAAGAGTACTTGAAGAACACCCTTTGAGATTGTTATCAGAGTAAACCCTAGAGGAGTTGTAGAATTGAGAGATATTAGTACATAAGAAAAGAGGAGTGTAGAAGTAGAAGAATTTGTAGATCATATGAAGACAGTGCATAATCAAGTAAAGAAGCATTTTGAGAACATTAATAGTAAGTATAAAGAGAAGGAAAATGAGAAGAGAAGACATAAGGAATTTGAAGTTGGAGATGAAGTGACAGTGTACTTGAGAAAAGAAAGATTTCTAGTTGGGACATATAACAAGTTGTAGATGAAGAAGTTTGGACCTTGTAAGATACTCAGAAAATTTGATTCAAGAAATGCATATGAAGTGGAATTACTGGAGACATTGGGTATATCACTTATTTTCAACATTACAGACTTATATCAGTATCATGAAGCAGAGTTCAATGACAGGATGGAAGAAGACTTGAAGAAGCAATTACCACACAACATCAGAGTAGATTGAAGACATTTTGGACAGTAGAATTGGACGCAACACTAGAGGAAGACAATCCAAAGAATATCTTGTGAAGTGGAAAGGTAGATTGGAAGAGGATTCATCATGGATTTCTCATGCTGAGGTGGACCGTCTTGGTTCTCCCTTAGCCCCAACAAAGTGAGGGACTCAACTTTTCAATAACCCCAGATGTCTGATGCAGGAGCATCCCTGGTTCAAGACCAATCTCGCATCAACCAAAAACATTTGCATTTCAGTTTGTTTCATTTTCCAGTTTAGTTCAGACAGTTCAGTTAGAAGTAGTTTTAGCTTTTGGTTTGATATTCTACCGCATTTGCATTTCACACCTTGCAGATCTAGACTTAGTATATACATTCATTCATCTACATCATATCCAAAATTTAGAGCATTTGGATTAGTTGCTGGAGAGTTATCGCTATTAGAAGATCGACTATTTTCTCAAAGCAGAGCATCCTGACAGTTTCAAACAATTAGCTGAAGGAAAAGACTTGCGGAGCATTCCTTGACTTGTGGAACCCAATGACACATCATTCAATGATCTTTGGTTCATGGCCGACCCTCCCCAGAGATCCGCACGTTATTTAATTCATTTGAGGAAGTGTTCTATGCATTTAGGTCCAACCTATATGTGTACATGTTACAACTCTTCCTTGGTGTTTGTGACCTTCCTTGGCCAACGTAGAGGAATATTTTAGTCTAGAGATGATATATATTGATGTAATAGATCCTTAGGAAAGTAGTTCATAACTTAGTGATAATTGATAGTTTAGATTTTGTGCGAAGGCACTTCAAAGCTTTATCTTGTGCATGTATGTAATTAGGCTTGTGAGCCCAATTGTAAGCTTGCATGTTGTCGTCCAATCTGTATTTGAATTCTATGATATACTGAAGGACTAAATCTACATTTGTTCCATTTCTTGAGTTGTTTCTGTTGTGTTTACTCTTGCTGCATGGTCTGGACAGTTCATTCTATGAACCCTCCTACTGTGACTGCACCACAAGGTGTAGTAAAGGAAGATTTGTACTGCTTTGATTCCTTAACTTTGACTTGATTGTAACCAGAGAACCCATCCATCATGGAAAGAAGTTCACACCCTATCACCCTTTGCAAAATAGCCTCCATATTTGGAAGTGGATAGTTATCTTTCAATGATGATATATTCAGATTACAAAAATCTACACACAACCTTATATCACCATTCTTTTTCTGATTGGTACCAAATTTGAATCCCAAGAGGAATGCCTGATAGGATTGATTATACCACTATCCCAAAGCTTCATCAATTCTTCTTGTATTTTTGGTGCTAAAACATGATTAAGAGGCCTTTCTCTTTTCCTAAAAGGTTTGGCATCTAGCTTTAGTGGGATCTCATGCTAAAATAGGTCTTCTCTATAGGCTTTCAAATCTTCATAGGACCATGCAAATACATGTTTGTATTTCCTTAGCAGGCTTATAAGCATGTCCTTGACCTTTGGACTAATTTTCTTACCTATATACACTTTCTTTGGAGTATTATTAGTGCCAAGATCACTTCTTCAAGATCATCCTGATGAACTGGTGTCTCCTTCAAAGTTGACCTGTGATTTCCATCAAAAACACGTTCCAAAGCCACTGGACCTTTTGGATTTTTTTTTCAATTGTACAACCTCCTGACCAAAAATAGTGTCCTTACCATCAACATTTTCAACAAAATCATTAAAGTCTATCTCTTGAGCCTCATATTTGTCTACACATTGAAGAAAATATATCAAACCCTTATCATCATTGAACACTTGCCAACTATATATATTGTCAGGAATGTAAAGTCTAATCTTAAATTCTATCTCTAAGACACCAGTCAATTTAATGTCATCCCTTCTCAAATAAATATTTGCAAGAAAATTAGCCATCAAATTCTTTGACCTATCTACCCACTCTATTGAGAATGCATCAAAGAGTTCAATTGTATCCCACACAACATGTTTATATTGTTTGAGTATTTTATTTTTTGTGGTATATTAGATCTCACCTATGATACAACCAGCTTTGAGTCTCCATATACAATCAACAACTTGATTTCATTCTTGACAACAAAATTTAGGCTCAATAGCAATGCTTCATATTCTGCTATATTATTGGTGCATTCAAATGATAACATAAATGAATACTTAAAAGTTTTACCACTAGGAGCAATGAAGACTACACCAACTCCATTTCCTTCTTTACTATAGGCTCCATCAAAATACATTTGCCAAATACCATTTTTATCCAATTGAACTTCATTACCAATTGGATCACTATTTTGTAATTGAGGCTATGATTGTTCAAACCTGAAACTTCCTAAGTCCACATCACAAAAGCAGTTCATTTGATTAGGGTCAATTCTTTCTACCACTTGCTCTGATCTTGGTTCTCTGTATAACTTGACCTAATTTCCATTCACATGTATGGTTGCATATGATAGATCTGACTGAACATTTCCACCAACTGCAACAGTCCATTGTCTTAATAGTAGCATGCCATGTAATATGGTGGAATATCAACCACAATGATATCAGTCCTATATGTAGCATTAGGATAAGAAGCCAATTTTATCTCCACATCCCGCATGATACCAATGACAGGGATTGACCTATTATCCATGGCATAACACTTTCCATATGTAGAGTCAACCCATAGACCAAGTTCTTTCATGACTGGCATAGGCATGATATTTATTGCTGCTCCCGAGTCTATCATACAATTCTTCACCAACTTATTATTAATCAACAATGTGTTATAGAAAGGATCAACTTGAGATGGACTCTTTGTCAAAGTAGTCCCCAAGTATATCTCAGGAGTTGATGCAGAGCAAAGGAGGACAAAACTCAACTCTTCATATTATTCAAGGCAATATACTCAAAAGCCATGCTTCTAGACATTCTTGGAGGCATTCTTGACTTACCTTGCAATAACACATTTTGAGAAACCATCAACAAAATTACCTTGGCAAACTTTGGCAGACTTTGTAACCAACTCAACATATGAAATACAGTCTCACAAGCCCTGCTTCCAGTTTAGTACCCTCAACAATAACCTATTTCTCTTATTCACTGTCCAAACTCCTAGTAGCCTTGCCTATCATAACTGTCATGGATATCTCTTAGATTAGCCTTCATTCTAAGACTGTAAAGGCACTTTTGGACACCCTTTATGCCATTTTAAAACATATAAAAATTAAGATACCTTTGTTTTGTAACAACACTCCAAACTAATGACTCTCATGCTCCAATTAGGCCTAAATAGGTCTCTTTTAAAAAGAGACTACCCCCAAAATGCCAAGTTAGACCCCAACACCCAAAAATAGTCTTTCAATAGATTAAAAAACTTTAAAATCCACCATCATTCATTGGAGTCATGGCCTCTAAAACACTGAAACACAAAACCCCCAATTTACATGCCAAAAACTAAGGGTTTATTGAAAATCCTATTACCAAACCTTCTCAAACTTTATCAGTACTTCAAACACTTTGAATAAGGTCTACAAATGCTTATTAAATCACAAAAGGCCCATTACCATGTTTATTTTACCAAACCCTAAGTGATGACCTTCTTAAACTCTATTTTCTGTCAGTTACACAGATTTCTAGTTAAGAAACGTCAATCTTTCACACATTCTCCTTAATATTCTGGTCTAAAACCTTTGGAACATGAACATACATCCAACTAAGAACAAACTCACCAAAAATCAGGGATTTTCACTAGTTAAAATGGAAGAAACTAAATTTACTTTGCCACTGTTTACCCTAGGACAGGGTTTTAATAGTTTATTCAAAATTTTCAATAACTTTCTCAAAAATGAACCAAATTGCATGAAATAAGATGTATTAGGAAGGTGATTGATTAATATGTCATTTGCAATCAATGTGACATGCAACCATGCCCGTATAGGGCCGTACAACATCAGGAAATAGTAAATTTCTCTACAAATAGATGAAAATAGTGTTCTTTTATTGATAAAAACTCTTCTAATCAACCACCCACGACTTCTCTGATGGCTACAAGGCCTTTTTAAAGGCACCACAACATGTATTTTTAGTTTCTAACTAATCCCTAACTGTCTCCAAGCGATTGACCTTTCATATTCTAAGTTTGCATCCTTTTGTCTTTTTACACTTGTGACAACTATTAACAACTTTAACAATATTAGCCTAAAACTGTATTCTAAGACCTAAAACACCTTTATTAGGATCCCTTTGGACCTTATAAAATCTTGAACACATCATGTTTGAACAAATTTGAAAATTTGCCTCATGGAGGCTTATTCATGCTAGGCTGCACCTGCACCATACAATCAACCAACAAAACTTTCCAAGTCCCTTGGAAACATATTGTATCAACTTTGCCTCTACCTGAAAAATAACTTCAAATCTACTTTGGACTGCTTCTTCTTCTTTTCTCTTAAATCTTCTTCTTGTCTTTATCTCATCCTTGCCTTCATCTTTGTCTTCAACTTTGTCTTTTGTCTTGTCATCTTCTCATCTACTCCCATCAGTGGAGTAGTCTTCAGGCTGCAACCTCAAGTGTTTCTTCAGTCAGGTATCCATCTTTCTCACTGCCTTACCACACAACTCACCAAATCAGCAAACCATCCATCTTACCCAATAGTAGATCTTGGAAGATGCACCTACCACTCTCTCCTTGGTGGTGTCACTCTCTCTGCACCTTCTCCCCATCTTAATCTCTGCTGGAGGATGGTAAACATAGACTTTTCCTTGTCTATAGCCAACACATTCTCTGGCAACTCTTTCTCTCTTGCAGCTTTAAGATGGATCAAGCACCTGCAACCAATAACTCAGTAACAACTCAACCAACCAATCAGAATCTTGCTAGCTCTGTTACCAATCTGATGCAGAGCAAAGGAGGACAAAACTCAACTCTTCATATTATTCAAGGCAATATACTCAAAAGTCATGCTTCTAGACATTCTTGGAGGCATTCTTGACTTACCTTGCAATAACACATTTTGAGAAACCATCAACAAAATTACCTTGGCAAACTTTGGCAGACTTTGTACCAACTCAACATATGAAATACAGTCTCACAAGCCCTGCTTCTAGTTTAGTACCCTCAACAATAACCTATTTCTCTTATTGACTGTCCAAACTCCTAGTAGCCTTGCCTGTCATAACTGTCATGGATATCTCTCAGATTAGCCTTCATTCTAAGACTGTAAAGGCACTTTTGGACACCATTTATGCCATTTTAAAACATATAAAAATTAAGATACCTTTGTTTTGTAACAACACTCCAAACTAATGACTCTCATGCTCCAATTAGGCCTAAATAGGTCTCTTTTACAAAGAGAGTACCCTCAAAATGCCAAGTTAGACCCCAACACCCAAAAATAGTCTTTCAATAGATTACAAAACTTCAAAATCCACCATCATTCATTGGAGTCATGGCCTCTAAAACACCGAAACACAAAACCCCCAATTTACATGCCAAAAACTAAGGGTTTATTGAAAATCCTATTACCAAATCTTCTCAAACTTTATCATTACTTCAAACACTTTGAATAAGGTCTACACATGCTTATTGAATCACAAAAGGTCCATTACCATGTGTATTTTACCAAACCCTAAGTAATGACCTTCTTAAACTCTATTTTCTGTGAGTTACACAGATTTCCAGTTAAGAAACATCAATCTTTCACACATTTTCTTTAATATTTTGGTCTAAAACCTTTGGAACATGAACATACATCCAACTAAGAACAAAGTCACCAAAAATTAGGGATTTTCACTGGTTAAAATGGAAGAAACTAAATTTACTTTGCCACTGTTTACCCTAGGACAGGGTTTTAACAGTTTATACAAAATTTTCAATAACTTTCTCAAAAATGAACCAAATTGCATGAAATAAGATGTGTTAGGAAGGTGATTGATTAATATGTCATTTGCAATCAATGAGACATGCAACCATGGCCGTACAAGGCTGTACAACATCAAGAAACAGTAAATGTCTCTAGAAATAGATGAAAACAATGTTCTTTTATTGATAAAAACTCTTCTAATCAACCACCCACGAATTCTCTGATGGTTACAAGGCCTTTTTAAAGGCACCACAACATGTATTTTTAGTTTCTAACTAATCCCTAACTGTCTCCAAGCAACTGACCTTTCATATTCTAAGTTTGCATCCTTTTGTCTTTTTACACTTGTGACAACTATTAACAACTTTAACAATATGAGCCTAAAACTGTATTCTAAGACCTAAAACACCTTTATTAGGATCCCTTTGGAACTTACAAAAGATTGAACACATCATGTTTGAATAAATTTAAAAGTTTGCCTCATGGAGGCTTATTCATGCTAGGCTGCACCTGCACCATACAACCAACCAACAAAACTTTCCAAGTCCCTTGGAAACATATTGTATCAACTTTGCCTCCACCTGAAAAACAACTTCAAATCTACTTTGGACTGCTTCTTCTTCTTTTCTCTTAAATCTTCTTCTTGTCTTTATCTCATCCTTGCCTTCATCTTTGTCTTCAACTTTGTCTTTTGTCTTGTCATCTTCTCATCTACTCCCATCAGTGGAGTACTCTTCAGGCTGCAACCTCAAGTGTTTCTTCAGTTAGGTATCCATCTTTCTCATTGCCTTACCACACAACTCACCAACTCAACAAACCATCCATCTTACCCAACAGTAGATCCTGAAAGATGCACCTAGCACTCTCTCCTTGGTGGTGTCACTCTCTCTGCACCTTCTCCCCAGCTTAATCTCTGTTGGAGGATGGTAAACACAGACTTTTCCTTGTCTGTAGCCAACACATTCTCTGGCAACTCTTTCTCTCTTGCAACTTTAAGATAGATCAAGCACCTGCAACCAATAACTCAATAACAACTCAACCAACCAATCAGAATCTTGCTAGCTCTGTTACCAATCTGATGTAGAGCAAAGGAGGACAAAACTCAACTCTTCATATTATTCAAGGCAATATACTCAAAAGTCATGCTTCTAGACATTCTTGGAGGCATTCTTGACTTACCTTGCAATAACACATTTTGAGAAACCATCAACAAAATTAGCTTGGCAAACTTTGGTAGACTTTGTACCAACTCAACATATGAAATACAGTCTCACAATCCCTACTTCCAGTTTAGTACCCTTAACAATAACCTATCTCTCTTATTGACTGTCCAAACTCCTAGTAGCCCTGTCTATCATGACTATCATGGATATCTCTTAGATTAGCCTTCATTCTAAGACTGTAAAGGAACTTTTGGACACCCTTTATGCCATTTTAAAACATATAAAAATTAAGATACCTTTGTTTTGTAACAACACTCCAAACTAATGACTCTCATGCTCCAATTAGGCCTAAATAGGTCTCTTTTAAAAAGAGACTACCCTCAAAATGCCAAGTTAGACCCCAACACCCAAAAATAGTCTTTCAATAGATTACAAAACTTCAAAATCCACCATCATTCATTGGAGTCATGGCCTCTAAAACACTGAAACACAAAATCCCCAATTTACATGCCAAAAACTAAGGGTCTATTGAAAATCCTATTACCAAATCTGCTCAAACTTTATCATTACTTCAAACACTTTGAATAAGGTCTACACATGCTTATTGAATCACAAAAGGCCCATTACCATGTGTATTTTACCAAACCCTAAGTGTTGACCTTCTTAAACTCTATTTTCTGTCAGTTACACAGATTTCCAGTTAAGAAACGTCAATCTTTCACACATTCTCCTTAATGTTCTGGTCTAAAACCTTTGGAACATGAACATACATCCAAATAAGAACAAACTCACCAAAAATCAGGGATTTTCACTGGTTAAAATGGAAGAAACTAAATTTACTTTGCCACTGTTTACCCTAGGATAGGGTTTTAATAGTTTATACAAAATTTTCAATAACTTTCTTAAAAATGAACCAAATTGCATGAAATAAGATGTGTTAGGAAGGTGATTGATTAATATGTCATTTTAAATCAATGAGACATGCAACCATGCTTATACAGGGCCAACATCAGGAAACAATAAATTTCTCTAGAAATACATGAAAACAATGTTCTTTTATTGATAAAAACTCTTCTAATCAACCACCCACGAATTCTCTGATGGTTACAAGGCATTTTTAAAGGCACCACAACATGTATTTTTAGTTTCTAACTAATCCCTAACTATTTCCAAGCGATTGACCTATCATATTCTAAGTTTGCATCCTTTTGTCTTTTTACACTTGTGACAACTATTAACAACTTTAACAATATGAGCCTAAAACTGTATTCTAAGACCTAAAACACCTTTATTAGGATCCCTTTGGAACTTACAAAAGATTGAACACATCATGTTTGAACAAATTTGAAAATTTGCCTCATGGAGAATTATTCATGCTACGCTGCACCTGCACCATACAACCAAACAACAAAACTTTCCAAGTCCCTTGGAAACATATTGTATCAACTTTGCCTCTACCTGAAAAACAACTTCAAATCTACTTTGGACTGCTTCTTCTTCTTTTCTCTTAAATCTTCTTCTTGTCTTTATCTCATCCTTGCCTTCATCTTTGTCTTCAACTTTATCTTTTGTCTTGTCATCTTCTCATCTACTCCCATCAGTGGAGTAGTCTTCAGGCTGCAACCTCAAGTGTTTCTTCAGTCAGGTATCCATCTTTCTCACTGCTTTACCACACAACTCACCAACTCAGCAAACCATCCATCTTACCCAATAGTAGATCCTGGAAGATGCACCTACCACTCTCTCCTTGGTGGTGTCACTCTCTCTGCACCTTCTCCCCATCTTAATCTCTGTTGGAGGATGGTAAACACAGACTTTTCCTTGTCTGTAGCCAACACATTCTCTGGAAACTCTTTTTGTCTTACAGCTTTAAGATAGATCAAGCACTTGCAACCAATAACTTAGTAACAACTCAACCAACCAATCAGAATCTTGCTAGCTCTGTTACCAATCTGATGCAGAGCAAAGGAGGACAAAACTCAACTCTTCATATTATTCAAGGCAATATACTCAAAAGTCATGCTTCTAGACATTTTGGAGGCATTCTTGACTTACCTTGCAATAACACATTTTGAGAAACCATCAACAAAATTACCTTGGCAAACTTTGGCAGACTTTGTACCAACTCAACATATGAAATACAGTCTCACAAGCCCTGCTTCCAGTTTAGTACCCTCAACAATAACCTATTTCTCTTATTGTATCCAAATTCATAGTAGCCCTGTCTATCATAACTGTCATGGATATTTCTCAGATTATCCTTCATTCTAAGACTATAAAGGCACTTTTGGACACCCTTTATGCCATTTTAAAACATATAAAAAATTAAGATACCATTGTTTTGTAACAACACTCCAAACTAATGACTCTCATGCTCTAATTATGCCTAAACAGGTCTCTTTTACAAAGAGAGTACCCTCAAAATGCCAAGTTAGACCCCAACACCCAAAAATAGTCTTTCAATAGATTACAAAACTTCAATATCCACCATCATTCATTGGAGTCATGGCCTCTAAAAAACTGAAACACAAAACCCCCAATTTACATGCCAAAAACTAAGGGTTTATTGAAAATCCTATTACCAAACCTTCTCAAACTTTATCAGTACTTCAAACACTTTGAATAAGGTCTACACATGCTTATTGAATCACAAAAGGCCCATTACCATGTGTATTTTACCAAACCCTAAGTGATGACCTTCTTAAACTCTATTTTTTGTCCGTTACACAGATTTCTAGTTAAGAAACCTCAATCTTTCACACATTCTCATTAATATTCTAGTCTAAAACCTTTGGAACATGAACATACATCCAACTAAGAACAAACTCACCAAAAATCAGGTATTTTCACTGGTTAAAATGGAAGAAATTGAATTTACTTTGCCACTGATTACCCCAGGATAGGGTTTTAACAGTTTATATGAAGTTTTCAACAACTTTCTAAAAAATGAACCAAATTGCATGAAATAAGATGTGTTAGGAAGGTGATTAATTAATATGTCATTTGCAATCAATGAGACATGCAACCATGCCAGTACAGGGCCGTACAACACCAGGAAACAATAAATTTCTATAGAAATACATGAAAACAATGTTCTTTTATTGATAAAAACTCTTGTAATCAACCACCCACGAATTCTCTGATGGTTACAAGGCCTTTTTAAAGGCACCACAACATGTCTTTTTAGTTTCTAACTAATCCCTAACTGTCTCCAAGTGACTGACCTTTCATATTCTAAGTTTGCATCCTTTTGTCTTTTTACACTTGTGACAACTATTAACAACTTTAACAATATGCGCCTAAAACTATATTCTAAGACCTAAAACACCATTATTAGGATCCCTTTGCACCTTACAAAAGCTTGAACACATCATGTTTGAACAAATTTAAAAATTTGCCTCATGGAGGCCTATTCATGCTAGGGTGCACCTACACCAGGAGTCTTCATGGCCTCTCCTTTGACATTGATTACTTGCTTCCTATTCTTTTCTGATTCATTTTTACCCTTATCCTAAACTTCAGGCTTATTTGGCACATTTGAAATCAATTTCATGGCACTATTTCTATATTCATCAATTTTCATCATTTCCATCAATGGAACTGATAACTTAATTTTAGATAAATCCTGAGTTATATCAAAAGAGGGTATACCTGTCAGAGGTTCTATCTTTCTCACTTCCACTTTAGAAAATTTCATCTTCTCCATTACTTGCTTCTTAGGGTCACTCCTTGTCTTATCTTGATAAGCCTTTGTTGTATCTTTGGGGATATATTTTTGAGTTACCCTTTGAGCATTTCTATTTTCATCATCCTTTTGAAGTTCTGGGGCAACTTTCTTATCATCTTGTTGATTCTTCATAAACAAACTCCTAGGTGTACCTTGATCAACGTTCATAGTTGTGTTTCTGAGGTTGTAGTTGCTTCTAGCTTGTGCTATAGCAGAAACTATAAGTATGTTTATTTCCTCTTCAGTAGGTCTCCTCAATTGTGTTTGATTAGACTGTGATTTTGTAGAGCATACTAAAGAGTATCTCATGTTATTATGCTCTTGATCGAAGAATATTTCTTACTGGCCAACATGAATATTATATCTCTGATGATTTACATCATATTTTGATCCATCCTCTTCTGAAGAAGAATAATCTCTTTCTACCTCATAATGCTTGACTGCCAGCATATTTATAGTATGCTCATCTCTCTTGTGATCATATGGCATCTCATTTTCTTGGATTGATTGTGCAACCACATAATATTCAGGAGAGAGGAAAATTGCAAGGCACACACCATGGAGTATCCTCTACCATATTTTCTCCATTCCTCTTCAATGGGTCAGGTGTGTCTTTTTTGATATTTCACTTTTTATCTTCAAGCACAGGCCTCTCATCCTTCCAATTTATTTTATAAGGCATATACTGCAACCTTGGTCTTTCATTCCTATGATAATTGGATTTATCATAAGGTATTTCTTTTCATTTCTTGCCACCTTATATGATAAATCCTTTACAACATTCCAAACCTTTTCCAACTTGTCTTTTTCTTTTAGCTGTCTATTTTGATGAGCCTTAGGGTTTTGCAATATCTTGACTTCCTCTCTTCTTCCAATTTTCCCTGAAGCCTTTCTTTTGTTTTCTATATTCAAAGCATCTTTGAATGCTTCAGTAAGAACATGAGGATTTCTTGTTTTGAGTTCATATCCTATTTTTGGATCAAAAGAATTCAAGTAGAAGACGAAGCACATAGGATCTGTTGGTTTCAAATGATGTGGAATTTTGTTGAACAACTTCATGAACCTAGTATTGAAATCTCCCACTGATTCATTGTAATTTTTCTAAATATTTGTCAACTCATGCAAAGCAAATTTTAGATCAGAATGATCCCCATATTGTTCTTTGAGTATTCTCTTAAATTCAGCCCAAGCGTTGATTGAGGCGTTAGGAAAATTTCTATACCAGTCTCTTGCACCATCAGTTAAAGATTGCATGAATAATTTCATATAAACATCTTCATGTTGCATATCAAAATTATCCATGAAAGTTTCAAATGTTCCTATATGATCCTCTCCTAAAATAGCATTATTACCAAAAAACTTTGGAATTGCTTTTCTTACCTTATTATCAATGTCATTTGGATATCCTTAGATGCCAAAGAAGTCAAGTTGCCTAAATCTGTCCACATTAATCAGCCCCCTTGCAAATGGATTTTGCCTTTGATGAGGCTGATACTGATGGTGCTGAGGTCCTTGTTGTTAAGGATGCTGATGCACAACTTGTTACACACATTGTGATAGGCACCTCTAGGATTGTACATATTGACTTGTGGATTTTGATGTGGAGCATGATATTGATATTGGTATTACCCTGCATATTGATTATATCCTTGGTTTTGAATCCTTACTCCTCCTTGGCCAAGAGGAAAAGGATAAGCATTTACTTGAGAATTCATTGGAGCATTCACTTGATTCAATATCTGTGGTGTAGAGACATTATGTTGTATATGAGGAACATTACCTACATTACCATGTCTTCTGACTGTATTGTGGGATACTGTTGGTCATGATGTTAGTCACAAACAAACATAGAATAAAAGTACACATTAACCTTTATTCATCTTGAAAGATACTATGAATTCAAAGAATTCAGGATCCCAAGTCTCCGGTGATTAGGTCTTAATCGTCTGAAGTCACTCAGAGGTTAATGTGAGTTGCTGTTTCCATTTTGGGGCCTTACGTGGAAATTTATCATCATCATGACATTCCTGTAGAAATTCTTTACAGAGAAGTCATATTATGCAGTTGCTTGATGAAAAGATGCAGAAATACCTCAATCTTTGCATGATATTTTCAATTATTCATGCTGTGTATTCAAATATGCTAAATATTTACGATTATCTACGAGATGCCTGCATATTTGTGTTATTTGCTTAAGATCATCAATTATTTGCAATTGTGAGAGTGAAATGCTCTAAAATTTTTAAAAAACTAAAAGGAATACTTCAATTTAAGGTTGAACCTTTAGCTATTGATCCACATACATACTTGATACTGTCATGAGGAGAAGAAATCAAACCATATGTTCACCAGGATATTCCACAGCTAGATACAGTTGATGCAAACTTCAAAGGATGATGAATGAAAACAATACATGCAACATGATGAGCACTCCAAGGGACGCAGCAAATCAAAGCACATATCCAGAATTCAGACACAGATTACTCAAAATTTACCAGGATCTGTAATCGAAATACTTTTCTCTTTCATTAAGTATGCAAAAGACATGTACATATACAATAACTTTGAAAAAAGCCCTGAATATTTCAACAAACAGATTTCAATTAAGTTTTGAATGTTTTCAATAAGGCATTCCACCACCTTTTATAGAATAAGGTGAGGAATTCGTTACAAAAAGATCTACAATCTTGATTTATCAATACAAATCCATGGTCATTATTTACTTGACTTTGTCAACCTTTACAAAATGGCACAAGTTGCCAGCTGGCAACTATCTATACTACTTATGCTATTATCCCCCTTCATGATGTGTCTTCATCATGCTCCTCAGCTGATTCATGCAGGTCATCATCATGTGCGTCGCTTCCTAAACTTTCGCTATCCTGATGATGATGATGCTGCATATGGGGCTGCATACTACTGCGGACTTGCTCATATGAATGCACAACTTGATCTATCCCTCTGCCATCTTGAGTTTTTGCTTTGATGATGGCGTGCCTATGTGCTTCATATTTATCTCTGCTGTTATCCAGCTTATTTTTCCTGTCCTGCAGTGTTTCTTTGTATTTCTCCATTTGGACCTTGATCCTCATTATTTTATCTATAAGTTATTCTGTCAAGTGGACAGGTGGACCATCTGTTTCTAATTGGAAATTACTGCGTACAGCCTTGATGGCAGAATCTTCATCTTGATTTTCTATTTTTCCTTCCACCTTGCCTTCCAGTGTTTCCAATATCATTGCCTCTTCAGCCATTAAATCTCGTAGCCTCATGCTGATATCCCTCAGCTTATTATTGCATCTTTTGAGGACTCCGCACTCAAACTAAGTATCTTTATACCAGATATCTATCAATAATGCGGTATTACTATTTAGCACCTGCTTACTGATAAGCAGTTGAGGATTTACCCCCTTTATTTCCCCTAAAAGGCTTAGGACTCTCTCCAGTTTGTAAGACCTCTTCCCGGTCTGCATCTGCAATTTATCTACCTTAGTCTTGGAGTCACTCAAAATGTTCCACCTCTTTAGAGAGGCTTTCATTATTTCTACAGCATCATCCAATGCAGATGACATCCATTTCCTTATTACAGGCGCCTCATGCTTCATGAGGTCCAATTTATTTACCTCCTCCTGAGAAATGGCAGTCAATGGGACTGCAAGCTTAGTCGTGGTATCATCAGGATTGGTCAGTCCTTTGATATAGGCATGCAACTGAGCAATGTGCTCTTTATGTTGCTTATTCTTCTCCTTCTCTCTTTTCACCTTTTGAATTAGAGAGTCAATAATATCTTTGCCCTCCTGACCTTCTTGGTCCTCATTGGCAAAGCCCAAATCTACTGTGCTGATTTGAAATTCATCAACAGTGATTTTACCTTTTTCTTTCTCCACCGCAGGTATGGCAATTTGTGCGGTCCTTCTCCCTGTTGCCGGATCTCTTTTGATGGCCGAAGTCATTCTGGCCTTCCTCTTGGGTTTCATTATGTCCGCGGAGAACAAAGTGGAGACATCGAATTCTTGAATTTCAAGTTCTTCCTCAATATTTACTTCTTTTTCTAACCATGGAGGTACCTGATCATATTTTTCAGCATCATCATGATGCTCACCCATATCTCCCATTTCTATCAACAGATGTTGTGGAGATGGTGACTTTTCCTTTTCTTCTTCTTGATGCTCTCTTTGCTGTTGATCTTGTGGCACCTCCTCCTGTTGAGGAATTTCCTTCTCTGGAGGAGCATCTTCTTGATGTGGGGAACCCTGCGGTGCATCTATATGCTGATCATGATGATCATGATCTTTCTCTATCATTACTTCATTTGTTCCCAATTCTTCCCCTTGTTGCCTATCCACTGCACCAGATACTGGGGATTCTGCCTGAGGTGCTGGCGGTTGTTCTGTAGCTATTACTTCTTCTGAGCCTGCACCATCAACTTCTTGTATTTTGGCAGCTGGATCCTCTAGTGCTTCCTTCTTCTCATCAGTCTTAGCTTCCTGAACCTCTACTATAGCAGGTTCATTTTCTGATGTGTCATGTGGGCTTTGTTGGCTTAACTTAAGAGCATGGCCCTCTGACTCTGCCATTTCTATCTCTTCTGCTAGGTGCTCCTTATCAGGTGATCCTGCTGGCTGTTTAGGACTTGCATCCTGTTTCTCTGTCAGGTCCACCACTATTGGACTTGTCACCTCTGTGATTAATGCTTCTAGCCCTATCTCTTGAGCTACTTGCTCTGGGATCTTTTCTTGCTCTTCTTCTTCTTGTTTCATCTCCTCAAGCATAGTTTAAACTGGTGGAGGCTTGTGAGGAGTCAGTTATATTAGCAGCAAATGTTTCCATCTTCTGTGCAGCCACATCCTGCACTACCTCATCGTCAGACAAATTTATTGTCTCATCAAGTGAGACATGTCCTTCTGCTTGTGTCTAAGAGGTTTCTTTCATTTGTTCTTCTGCAAGTTCAGTTTTGAACTTGACGATGGTAGGAAGTGGAACATTATGCTGAAGTTCCTTCGGCACTTCACTACCTGCTCCTTGTACTAGTGTAAGGGGTTCACTTATTCCACCTCTCATGGAGGTTCTTTGTTTCTTAGGTGTGGTAGAGACTAGCACCTGTGGAGCTCTCCTCTTTCTTTTTATTACCAACGGAACCTCTTCTTCTTCTGGCTCTTCCTCCATGAGGATATCCTCTTCTCCAGGTTTCTTTGAGGATTGACCCACTTCCAGGGTCCCAGTGATTCCAGCCTCTGCTGTCTTACTCTTCTTGGGCTTTTCTTTCTTCGGAGGGGATTCTGATTCTGATCCTGATCCAGCTGCCTCCTCAGCTGTAAATACTGCCCTGTCAATTATAACCCCTTTGGGTTGTTTATATCCACTTTCTTGCCCCTTGGGGGTCTTTTGCTCTGTTGTTGTGGTGGAGGTAACTTATCTCACTTAGCCTTCCTCTTCTCAAGTAGGAAGTCATCATATGCCTCCCTAGGAATATCCTGTCCCTTCTTTTTGTTGTCCACCGTAATGGCAACACCTTTCTTTTTCAATGCCTTCACCTGCTCATCAACCCAGGCTTGAGTTAGTTGTATGGTCCTGGCAATGAATGGGTCCAAGGATATGTCCTCCTGCATGGTGAGGTCAGGTGCAGAGATAGTGTCATTGTATATCTTTTTCTGTTCATATTCATCTGCAATTATCCTGCCATCATCCTTCTTCAATTGTTGGGGAAGGGAGATACAATCAAAAGTCCTAATTTGGTTCAGAGTCAACCTCTGATACCTTCTTCTCTTGGCTTCTGCCTCATCTTCGTAGTCAGCCCAGAAATGTTTTAGGTGCCTTTGATGAATAGGCTTTCCTAGTATTTTCTGTATCCTGTCGTAAGGATCATATGGTCTTGTTATTGGGAAAAGCTGCAGATTCATTTTATTCAGGGTGACCATCACCTTCTTTATATTGTCAGAATCAGGGCACATATAGTTGCCAATGCTGATTGGGAACAAAATTGGTGGCAGCTTCTTGGCATCCTTGTACATTTTTATCATCACGGAGCCTTGCCTGATAAATTCCATTAATATTACTGCATCGGTAGGATACCTTGGCAGCATGAGGGGATGTTCCTCAAAACCTTCAACCCTTATGTAAGAAAAGGTTGCAAATTGGATATACCAGGCTCCATGCCTGTAAACTACTTCTTGAGCCTCCATGCTCAATCTTTTTGTTCTGTCCTCTTCCATGGTCCTTACCAGATGCATAGAGAATGCATCATTGACCAGTTTGTAGTCTCTGAGGTAGTTGGTTCTCTGCAGCTGGGGATGATGATCCCAGATGTATGCAGCATTTGTGCCTGTGAGCCTTCCATCCGTAACTAAGGCATCAAAAGTGCCTTTATAAGCACAAGAATAAACAATGTAAGATGTCATATAAAACGCACAATTTGAACCTCCCAGGTTCATCAGCTGCTCGTGCAGAGCATCACTTATTATTTGGCCCCACAGTGGCTTAATGTTTGAGTACAGACACATCATGATTATCCCATACATCCAATCTCTGAAACTACCAGCATCAGGCTAGCCTGTTACCCTATTTAGGAGTGCAATCATGTATTGGTACTCCTCACCGAAATCATACTTGAACATGTGCACAGGAAGTTTAGCTGCTGCAGGATGTGTGCTGTTCTCTGCTCACCATTGATACATATTCTTCCTGGCTGATTTCTTGTTGGCCTCATACTCTTTTCCTGACTTCTTGAGGTCCATGCTCTTAACTTTACTGCCCAGTGGCAGTCCAAATGTCTGGGAGAGACCCTTGATGGAGAGGTCTGCATATATCCTCCCATGCTTCACCACTTGCCTCGTCTGAGGATTATAATTCGGGGCACATTCTATAACCAGCTCCAGAGATTCCATGGAATATGGGAAACCGGCAGCGTTCCACATTCCTGACACAAATACTGCGTCTAGCACAGGACTCTTGTCATGCCCATCATTCAGTTTAGCTAACCAGGCCTCCAAATTGGTGCTCCCCTGATGGGTGTCTGTAATTGCTCCATACTTGAACATGACCCCCCTCTGAGAAGAGAATATAGGCCTACTGAATTCCTCTTGACACTTAACGTACCGCTTGTCAGCCATGAGTACCTGCAATTAACAACAATCCTATCTCACAATAGGCATATACATGTATACATATTACTATTGACTTCATAAATCACTGTGCCTACTGTATCATTTTAACATTACTTAATCATATGGATACATAAACCAGAACTTGTATCATCATACCTAAACAATAATAATAGGATGAGGGTTTCATTTACTTACCTGGTTATGCAGACTTCTCTTTTATACCAGTAGATTGCCAAGACGCTTGGAATTCAGTTGATAATCACCTACCTCCTTCTGTTTGTGAGCTCAAATCGCGCAACGATAGCTAGTATGCGGATATGGAAGCTGGTGCTCTGTAAAAACAATTTTATCGCAGGGTAAATGTGAAAATGGTGGTTGAATTACCTTTTAACCTCACATTTAGGGTACATTTAGGGCAACTCTGACAAGTTAGATTACATTCCTTGATTATTCATGTGAAAACGCAAGATCTCGCCAGGTGTTTCGTTGGGTTCCGGGGTCGGCAGGAACTACCTACCATCTCTGCGCGCATTAAATGATAATGGCGGCAACGGGAGCGGGGGGATATCCATATGACAAGATATCATGAGGGCAGGATGATATTCGCAAATATCGGGTTGAGCTTCAATATCATCCTCCTCCCCTTATTGAAATCATTATCGCGACAAGATTTGGGTGACAAAGCACCTTTGTTTATGTTTAGTACATCAGGAGGATATTTCGATGCATCGGGTACTATTTTTTTTTTAAATATGATGATGACGAGACAAACTTACATGTATCTCTATTGGAATATCGGGATGACGTCATCATGCTATTCATTCTTTGTATCGGAGAGGTATCATGACGTCATCGTCATATTAGACGAACATGATCATGTTTTGAAAATATCCTGTCAAGATGTGAATGTGATGATGATGTCATCGTCATGTTTGTTTCTTCATTTATCTGGTTTGGATGACGTCATCATGATATTTGCTAAGGGTGATATTTCGCATCATGAGGATATTAAGAAATATCGGGTTACATTTGAAAACATGACGTTCGCGATGCAAAAGACTGCTTGACGGGGAAGATTTACTACCACTTAAAGTTGACGTCTGGATATTTGAGCCGCATGACATGTCGGGAGATGTTTCAAATATGATGATGATCTTCAAAAAGATGACAGGTTATAAAAAAATGATCTTCCTCTCTTGCGAATATCAGGTTTGACCAAAACTTTGACTGTTCATAACTCTCACATCCTGAGGAATATCAGGATGATGTAAAAGACAAACCTGTGTGAATTTTAATACTCTTTCAAACTATGAGGTCATAGAAATGAAATACAAATTTTGACAAACTGACCTCATAATGGTGACTTACCTCATCCTGACT
This sequence comes from Cunninghamia lanceolata, assembly GCA_027924645.1. Taxonomy (NCBI): domain Eukaryota; kingdom Viridiplantae; phylum Streptophyta; class Pinopsida; order Cupressales; family Cupressaceae; genus Cunninghamia; species Cunninghamia lanceolata. The sequence goes on from BSBN01002193.1 coordinate 164,541, forward strand.
CCACATGATGATGCACCTGACTTACTTTTACCAGACCGCCAGAGAGCAAACAAGCCAAGCCAAAAAGTTGGGTCCCTGTTTTGCCAAGTCAAAATGGGGCGTGTTGTGTAACCACACAACAGATACCTATGAGACCAAAGGACCATTTGTATTTCTATACACACCTTGATTATTTACAGGTCTATCCTATGATGCATTTGGAATAGGTTGAGAATTCAATTGGAGAAATTCTTGTTCTAATTCTTGTTGTCTTCTTAACAATTTGAGCTCTCAACTTCTACTATCATATGCTCTACCTCCCATTTTAACTCTTGGTCAGTTAATTTTCTCTTTGAAGTTGAAACAACACTAGCATTAGTAAAATGTACCATTTTGGACATTTGCTCCCCAGTCTTATATTGTGAACTCTCAACATATTGTCAAGCAATTCTCTCCTCATGATCCCTTCTTGCTTCTTCCTGTCTCACCTCTTCATGCATGCACTCTTCATATTCTTTCATCTTTTGAAGATTTGGTTGAAGCTCAACAACAAATCTGTATAAGCTATTATGTTCCACAATATTGTGAAAACTTCTTGGAGAAAACTCTTCATTGCCGTGCAATCCATGCTTAGTCAAAGGAGCATTGAATACATTATATGGCTATCCAGAGACATGCCCTTGCTCATTTGGAATGTTCTCAGTAATCACATGTATATTTGTAGAAACTCCTCCATCACCAGTCGATACACTTGAAATAAGAAGGGGCTTTGAACGCTCCTTATTCTTTTCTACAAATTTTTGATTCTTATTGTTTTGATTTACCAAAGATTTTCTACCGTCCATATTGGAAAATTGTGATGTTAGGTTTCTTTGATCTACAATTCAAATCCTTGGAGATTTAAGAGTCGCCACCTCCTTTTAGAAAAGAGGAAAATACTAAGATAGTCTTTTAGTCTTCCAGAGCTCCAAAATGAGATTCAAATTCTTTGCTTCTTATAAGAAACTCCCCAATAGAGTCACCAATCTATTGGTGACTCGAATGGGTAAAACTTTACTAGTGACTCAAATGGGTAAATCTTTACTAGAGACTCCAGGATAATACTTTAACTTCAACTCCCCAACATAGTCACCAATTTGTTGGTTCCCAAATCAACAGCTTTATTAAACACTAAAAGGATGTCAATCTTTATAATTAGGTTTTACAAGTGAATTGGCCAACGAACATAATCAATCAAAGTGATTAATTCCCTGCACTTTAGGCTTTCCTATGCCTAGGTGGGTATTAACTTATTTTCACCACTAAATGTTAAATCCTCAAAACTAATTGGTGAATAGTGAGTAGATTATGGATTTTATGGAATTTTGTTAATTAAATCATTCTATTTAATCTACTTCAAATTGGCATATGATATGAAAATAGATTTTTCAACTTATGCTAACCAGTACTCCTACTCCTACAACAAAAAATCAAAGTTGGATTAAAATATTATACAAGGAATGAGTTTGGAAGTTGAATGATCCATGCCTTTTCCTTCAATGGGCAACAAAGTCAAAAAATCTGAGAGATATGTGTATAGCTTTTGGTTACAATTTAAATTGTTTGGCATTAAAGTGTTTATGACTGACATAAACATGCAAAAATATCAATTATCTGGTTCTTCTTATTGATCCAAATGAATTCTCTAGCCTACTATGAATTACTTAAAGGAATTTAGTTCTTTCTTGAAGAAACCCAATAAATAAAACACACAAAATAGGAATATGTTTTGATAAATCAAACATATACTTGATATATTGATTTGAATAACAAGGAAAACTAAATTGGAGACAACCAAATATTATTATACAAATAAACTCAACAAACAATTGACACTAGAAATTAGGCACCAGATTAATGCAGTCGTTCCATTATTGTGCTTCAGAAAATGGGCCTTTACAATGTCTTGGTTTTCCAAAATCAAATTCCCAGAGAGCCCTTCCCCATGGTCTTGGTTTCCTTCCTATAGTTATGAAGGAAGCAACAAATATTCAAATACATTTGAAAAAGCATAAAAAACAAGAAAGAAACAAAAGGAGGACGTTCAAGGTTCGCTAATGATTATTTGGTGATTGTAGAAACCAACTTGAGGTTCAACAACTCCAATGCATACTTGTCCTGATCAATCTTCTATAGACAAATAAGCTCGTTCCCATTAGTACATTGTATAGTCATTGGGCCTCTTGTACTCTTGAATTTGAAGCACATTTGTCAGATGATCTTTCCATCTTTTGTTGAGAAGTCCTCATCTATCTGAAATAAACTTTGCATATCCTATGTCCAATGCAATTATTCTATCCAAAATCAGATTGAAACTGTGAACATTCAATTCTTCATCCTTTTGCAAATGCTCAACAATTTGAGAGACCATTTGTTCACATTCCTTTTTCTATTTTTCAAACCCTTTAAGATGATTATCTTCACCAAGGATTCCTAGAATAAAATGATGCTTAAATATGCCAAAGGATTCCATCTTTTCTTTTATCTTCTGGCTCTCTTCAGATGCATATTGGAATTCCTCAATGATCAATTTGACCATTTTCTCGGTTGGCTTCAAGGCAGCAAGGGCATCTAGATTTCTCTACAACACTTTACACAGGGTGACCAAAGTATGGTGGATTGGCTACCATTTCTTGAGCAAAGGGTCTAGTATGGGTACATTGGCATTCATCTGGTCTAGTGCTTGAGACAAAGAAGAATAGAAACTATGCACATCCTCAATCTTGTCCAACACCAACTTGACTCCGTATTCTAAAATCTTTTCAATTACACCAAAAGTTTTGGGCTTTGTTTCTTTTTTAGTGGCCTCATTTATTTCTTTCAACTTCTCAATCTCTTTCTCAAAACTCTATTTCATTGCATTCATCTGATCAATAGGAATAGTGGTATCACCAACTTCTTGAGATACTGGAGGCTAGTAAGGCACAATTGCCTTACTTTGAGAATAATCAATACCTTTCAATTGTTGTTTGAGCTTCACATTATCCAAGAACAATTGTTCACTTCATCATTCATTTCAATCTGATTCTTCTCATACTCACTCATTTTGAGTTGCATATTTCTCACAGCAACCTAGATGAACATGGCTGAATGCATAGTCAATGTAGCTGCCTCCAGAGTTGATGTGTCCTTTAGTGTCTTCACCATTGCAGTTCCTCTCAATTGTTGGATCACATCTAGCAATCTTGGCTTGTTTGTACTCTTTTGAGTGGCCCAAAGTGCCAAAGTCTCAGTTTTTAGGTTATACCCAACACCACTCACACCATCCTCAAAGTCAAATTTAGAAACAATCATTGGATCATCTTGACTTCTCACTTGGTCCAATAAAAACATCTTTTCTTTAGCTCCATACTAGGGATGATCAACATGTTTCTTTTCAAGACCATTTGTCGAGCCCCTTGAGGGCTGACATTTATTTCATCAATCTTAATATCTTTGAATGTGTTGGACATAATTTGGTTATGTTGGGACTCATCTACTCCCATCTTATTTATCTCAACCTTTTCTTCAAATTCTTTCATTTTCATTTTCAACCAAAAATCTTTGAACTCTGGAGTGTTGATGAAATCATCATCATCCATGAATCTCATAGAAGCCACAACTCTCTCATCTTCATACATTTCAAGCTCGCCTTGTGCGTGTGCATCCATCCTAGCTTCAGGTTTGTTAGCTTCAGTCTCCTGGCAAACAAGGGGCTGATCAACTTCCTCACCTTCACCCATGTACATCAAAATGCTTGCCACTTCATCAATGTCACCTACCCCTTCAGACATTTCATATAGCACTAGAGGAGACACCTCATCCACCTTTTGCTTCTTGGACATTGGTTGATCAGGGGATGGAGGCTCTTATATTGACATGGCATCATGGGGTGATTCTATAATCACAACTCTAGATGGTCTCTTTATTGGGAGCTTAGCAACCTTTGTAGGCTGGCTCTCTGCTTTGCCATACAACAATTCAAAGTTATCAATTATCAGATTTATTCTTTTCAGTGGCTCATTTTCTTCAACAAATAATCCCAAGAAGCTAGGGTCTTTCTTCTTTTTATCATTCTCTATCTCCATCAAAACCTCCCATTTTCTTTTTCTATCATACACTTCCTCAAGAGTGAGGCAATTTCTGATTACATCCTCTTCAAAGTTGACTTGATGGGATATCTTGGCCCTAGTGAGAATGACTTGTCTAACAAAATTCATGTGGCCTTTAGGGTCACAAACACTCTCTATCTTTGACTTTAATGAATACTTTGTTTTCCAATATGCTTGCAACTCCTCCAAGGTGTTTGAGCCAACATATAATTCACCGAACACAGTCAAATCTGGCAGAAATGTGCCCTTTTTCTACTTTTTCATGACATCTCTTTCCATCCAGAGCATCTACCACATGAACTCCAGAAATGCTAATCTATCAGGCACAAATTTAGGCAAAGCATAGGGTGATTGTGTGCACCCATAAACTCTGATCATAGTGTGATCTGGGAGAAAAAACCAATCAGCAAAATTATGCATGTGGCCTTGCTCTAGCTTCAAAGAAAGAGGCCTCAATACTTCTCTAATTTCTTTGGATAATCTAGGTTAAAGATATCCAAATGTGGCCATTATCTTGACTACAAAGTCATCATGGAACACCACATTATCATAGTTCATACAATTGCTATGCTAGGTGTAGCACCAACACTACATAGGTAATCTCTGTCCTCTTTGATCTACCATGCTCAAGTCCATTCTCTTTGTCTACCTTCTCCTATTTTGATAGAAAATTAAATGACACAACAAAGAATAATGTCTCAATGTTATGGGTGCCCTGTTCTCCCTTACTTGAAGTAGGTTGTCATGCAATCCTTTCTCAATGAAAGAAGCAAAGTCATATTCAATGTTAACTTTTAGGTTTTGGATCCTCATTGCCATCATCATCAAACCCACTGGAATTCTATACTCGGCATCCACTCCCAACACTTGGCAAAGAGCAAAATAGGTCTTCTTGAAATACTCAATGAAGTCATCCACTGTGAATGGCTCCACAAATGTAGTTGGAATAGGAATCTCTTGTTGTTTGCCCCTTTCCTCATATACATTGGGAGTTCATCACTCTTGTATGTATTTCTTAGCCTGGTGTAGTCCTTACTCTTTTGAATGTCCACTTTTGTGAGGGTCTATTTGTTCAGCATGAAATAATCAATTATTGTAGCTTTATTTACAGCCACCAAGGGTGACCCATCTCGCATTCTTACTATCCTTATGGCTGCATGGTAGTGTTGTGATAGCACTCTGACAAGTTCAATGTCCACAAACACATTGGATACTAGTAGCTTGGCCAAATCAAGTATCCATGGATTGGCAATAGGACCTTGTGCATCCTTCTTGTCACAGAAATACTAGAATAGATTCTAGCCTGAGATGCGAATTAGGGCATCACGACAACCTTGTGCCTCATCTTTGAACATTTTCTTGTATCCCTTGTCAACTGAATTTGGCAAGACAACTAGTAGAGATTGTTGGAGAGGTCTTTTCTTCTCTTTTGGAGCAGAAGACTCCCCTTACTTACTGATTCAGTCTTTTTGGGTGCCATGGTTTACTACTCTACTAAACTAGGGTTTTGTGATTGGTTGTTCCACTAAACTATTTGAAAGCAAATTTGCATGCACAGTGTGTCAACTCTAACAGAGGAATGAAAAGAATGCACTTACTCGGTCAAGAAAAGCTTGTAGAGCATACTCCAGACTTCGAATTCACCATCTCCAACAGTTTTGAGTTTGTATGAATGAGAAAAATGAACAAACATTTGAGCTTTTATCAGTCATGGTGCTGGTCACCTCACCATTAATCACCTTCATGCCGAGAGATATAGAAATCTCAATATTCATGTCGCTTTGAATGTGCACCGTTGATCTAGTTGAATCGGTTGGCAGATATATATTGACAAGATTTACTTGAATATGTAGTCATTTCACTGATACCAGAATCCCACTACAATAAACATTGACCTTTGCAGGGTGATGAGGCATATATTCCAACTTTTAATGCTTATCGCACTACCGGGGGCTAGATTTAGCCTTTTTTTCCTCTTGCGGGCTCACGATGACTTTGAAATGTCACATTTGACATTTACTGCCATCTCGTGCCATTATCAAATGTCACATTATCCTTATTGTAGGATAGTGGTACCTCTTTGTCTTATTACCGCCAACCCGTGAGCTTTCAAAAAGCTCAGACTTCACCATCGCGGGGATATGGTGACCGCTTGATGCTTAATCAAGCTCCAATCATGACACCACAGTCTTTGAAAAGGTCATGTTGTTCTTATCACGGTGCCATGGTGCCGCGGTGGTCACTATTACTTCACCATCTCTTACTGCCATCCAGCCAGTTAGTGCCCATGCCAAGTTGTTCCTTCTGTGGGGCTGCGGTAAACATTTGTTGTTAGGCTTATTTCTCACCACCAGCCCACATCCACTATGATATGCACATCCCGAGGATGTGGTAACAGTTTTGTGGTCATTCTTTGTTTACCATTGGCCACCGGTTACCTTTTTGTTCATTGTGGTAGTGCGGTGAAAGACTTTGACATGTCACAAACCCCAGCATCCCCCAAAGCAAATGACTTTAGGTCTTATTTCATGACTTTGCAGGAATGTGGTGAAGGCCAAAACACAAAATATACAAGGAAATTATACATATACAAAGGAAGATGAATCAAATGATGGTATGACACATGATTTTTTGGACTTGGAAAATTAATAGCATAGGAGTTAGGATTGTTTTGGCAGATTTTGGAACTAGAGTTTGACAAGAATTGAATGTAAACTAGGTGAAACTTTGCAAGTCCTAACACATACATATAGTTATGTTCCACCCTCTTTAGACCTCTTCCCTTCACATAGATATACTACCCATTTCTTCTCATTCCTTGCATTTACAACTCTTTACTATTGATACCACTACTAGCACCACCATTTTCAACTCCCCATATGATAGATCTTATTATCAACTATCTCATATAAAATAGGGGACTATTTAAAAGTAGTTGGTTTCTCTTTCTTCATCTTCCTAGATGATAACCACTATTTATTTTGGTGTAGCCCACTATCCTTAGAAATCCTTGCTAAAAGTTTTCCTCCCTATTTTGTAGTTCCCTAATTTGAAAAGTACAATGGAAAGGGGGACCCTCAAACTCATGTGACTTATGCTTTTATAGCCACTTGCAGTGACTTTTTCTTTGATGGTAAACTCTAGGACAAATTATTTCCCTGATCTCTTAAGGAGACCACTCTATTCATTCAATGAGATTGTCCATCTCTTCTTGCAACACTTCCAAGTAAACATTAGCCTACAAGTGAGATTTACTAGCCTTGTCCACTGTTGGAAAGCTCCTAATGAAAAAGTTAGACTTCATTCCTCAGTATTAGTTCCTTCTATCTCAAATCTTGTATCCACTTTTAGAATTTGATGTTTAGTGGGTAATTGTGGGAAATATTACTAAGAACATCCAAGAAAAAAATCTTCTAATGTAAAATACTCTTCCTTTATACATTTATGTACCACTCTAAGTTCAGACTATAAACATATAGTTAGTTAGTTTGATGTGCTTCCTTTAGCTACCTCACCTACTACATCATCTTCTAAGTATAAGAAGAACAATAACTTCTTTTCTACTAAAACTACATCTTTGCCTGTTGTGAACAAAAATGATATAGTAGCATCACCTTCTTCTTCAACACTAGTTGTATCTATAGAGTACGAAAAATTACAATTTAGCTAAGAGGTATTAGCCAAATGATTTTTCACTACAACCACATTAGAATTGTTTTAGTTTTCTACTATTTTATACTTTTTAATAGAGTAATGTCAAAATCCATAGAGCACTACTAATAGAGGAAATGAATAGATTTATTTTGCTATGGAAATGAGGAAAAAATGATAAAATACTAATTATTGAAAACTAGAAAGAAATATGCAAATTTCAATCATAGAACTAGAAACAGAAAAATGAAATAAACCTTGTTCCAAAAGGGGAAAGCTACTTCCCAAGACACCAATGCATTGCACGGATGTATGTGCATCGCATTGTAGTCTAGAAAGTAGGAAAAATAAAAAAAATAGAATTATGTTCTACATTATTCTGTTCTGACAACATAATAAAAATAATGACAACTTCCAATAGCTTCCAAGTGACAAACATAATATGAAATCAAAGAGATACTACTATTATGCTTGAATGAAACAAATTAAATAACAAAATTAGAAAGGGAAGGATCTACCAAACCAACGTATGGTTGAAATGTTCTCCTTTAAACTTGAATCTGCAAGGGAAACAAAGAATGGTTGGGGTTGTTTGGGGGTTTTCATTTAGGTCAAACCCATTCTTTAGTATTTCTACCTTCATGGACAACTAATGTCAAAAAATGATGAAAAGAAAGTGAGTGATATTATCCTCTAAGTGTGTAGATAAGTAACAATAGTGAAAATAATGTAAATGAATATGTAAATACTATTCTCCTCAAATGTAGAGCAAACTAGTATGCTATGGTAGGAAAGAAAGGAAATGAGGTATCCCACAAAATGACACAAGAACATAATTGGATTACTGGTGTAGTAACAGGTAGGAGGGTTCACAGAATGAACTATCTAGACCGTGTAGCAAGAGTAAACACAACGAAAACAACTCAAGGAAATGGAACAAATGCAGATTCAATCATTCAGTATATCATAGAATTCAAATACAATCTGGCCAACAACATGCGGGCTTACAATTAGGGCTCACAGGACAAGTACATACATGCGTAAGATAAATCTTTGAAACTCATTCGCACAAAATCTAAACTGAGGATTATGAATCAGCTGCTAACTACTTTCCTAAGGATCTATTACATCTTTATATATCATTTATGGACCAATAGATTCCTCCGCGTTAGCCAAGGAAGGTCACAAACTCTGATGAAGAGTTGTAACGTGTTCACAGATAGGTTAGACCTAAATGCATTGAACACTTCCTCAAATGAATGGAATAATGTGTGGACCTCCGGGGAAGATCGACCATGAACCAAGGATCATTGAATGATGTGTCATTAAGATCCGTATGTCAAGGAATGATCTGCAAGCCTTCTCCTTTAGCTAATTTGTCTAAGATTGTCAGGATGCTCTGCTCTAAGAAAACAGTTGATCTTCTGATAGCAATATCTTTCTGGTAACTGATCCAAATGCTTTAAATTCTTAATATGATGTAGATGAATGAAAGTAGATGCTAAGTCCAGATTCGCAAGGTGTGAAATGCCAAAACTGGACCACAAGCTAAAACTGCTTCTGACTGAACTAGAAAATGAAAGAACTGAAATGCAAACAAACTAAAACATAAATGTTTTTGGTTGATGCAAGATTGCTCTTGAACCAAGGATGCTCTTACATAAGACATCTAACGTTATTGAAAAAGTGAGTCCCTCACTTTACTAGGGCTAGGGGAGAACCAATACGGTCCACCTCAGCCTGAGAAATCCATGATGAATCTTCTTCCCATTTGCCTTTCCACTTCACAAGATATTCTTTGTATTGTCTTCCTCTAGTGCTGCGTCCAACTTTGTTGTCCAAGATGTCTTCTATTTGCTTTGGTGTTTGTTGTGGTAACTGCTTCTTCAAGTCTTCTTCCATGTTGTCATTGAACTCTGCTTCATGATACTGATATAAGTCTGCAATATTGAAAATAGGTGATATACCCAATGTTTCCGGTAACTCCACTTCATATGCATTTCTTGAATCCAATTTCCTGAGTATCCTACAAGGTCCAAACTTCTTCATCTTCAACTTGTTATAAGTCCCAACTGGAAATCCTTCTTTTCTCAAGAGCACCATCACTTCATCTCGAATGTCAAATTCCTTATGCCTTCTCTTCTCATCAACCTTCTCTTTGTACTTACTGTTCATATCCTCCAAATGCTTCTTCACTTGATTATGTACTGTCTTCATATGATCTGCAAATTCTTCTACTTCTACACTTCTCTTTTCCTCTGTACTGATGTCTCTTGGTTTTGCAACTCCTCTAGGATTCACTTCGGTCACAATCTCAAAAGGTGTTCTTCTAGTACTTCTGTTTACTGAATTATTGTATGCAAACTCTGCTTGTGAAAGAATCAAGTCCCAACTTCCAGTTTTCTCTCCAACCAAACATCTCAACAAATTCCCCAAACTCCAATTCACTACCTCTGTTTGTGGATGAAAAGTTGAACTAAACTTCAAATCTATCTTCATCTTCTTCCAAAGTGTCCTCCAAAAATATCCAACAAACTTTGTATCTCTGTCTGAAACTATACTCTTAGGTAATCCATGCAATCTCACAATCTCTTTGAAAAATAGGTCAGCTACATGCACTGCATCAGTTGTCTTCTTACAAGGTATGAAATGAGCCATCTTTGAAAATCTGTCAACCAATACAACTATTGAATCATGTCCTCTCTATGTCCTAGGTAATCCCATTACAAAATCCATGCTTATGTCTTCCCAAGTTCTCTCTGGTACTGTCAAAGGTTTATACAATCTAGTGTTCTGACTACTCCCTTTTGCAACTTGACAAACTCTACAACTCTACATAAATCTTCGAACATCCTTATGTATCTGAGGCCAAAAGTAATTTTCACTCACCAAAGCCACTGTCTTATCAAAGCCAAAATTTCTTGCCAATCCACCACTATGTTTCTCCTTGATCAAATTATCCCTCATTGAACTTCTAGGTATGCACAATTAACTTGCTTTGAACAACATATCTTCTTGAATAAAATAATCTAACCACTTACTCCTATCTGTCACAACAGGTTCCTTACATGCTTTCCAAGGTTCTACAAAATTAGTGTCTCCCTCATACATGTTCTTCAATTCATCAAAATCCAACACTTCAACTCTCACCTATGTCAACAAGTTTCTTCTCTTGCTCAAGACATCAGCAACTTTATTTGATTTTCCACTTCTATGTTTTAACACAACTCTACCATCTCATATGTCTCTAACTCAACTTACCTTCACTATTCAAATATTGTAAAGCTTGATGATCTATATATAACACAAACTCCTTAGGCAACAAGTAATGTCTCCACTTCTTCAAGGCTTGAATTATGGCATAGAACTCTTGATCATAAATTGAACATCTTCTCCTTGTGTCATTCAACTTCTCACTGAAATATACTACAAGTCTACCTTCTTGACTTAATACTGCTCCAATTGCACTCCCACTTACATCACAATTAACTTGAAATACCTTATTAAAACCCAGTAATGCCAATACAAGATACTTTGTCACGTTCTACTTCAACAACTCAAAACTTTTATCTTCTCCTGATGTCCACTTGAAATCTTTTCTGTCACCTCTCATTGTCTCTGTCATAGCGTTACAAACTGAACTAAAATTTCTAATGAACTTTTGGTAGAAACTAGCCAATCCATGAAATGATCTAACCTCTCCAATGCTCTCTGGTGTAGGCCATTCAATAATTGCTCTTACTTTCTCAGGGTCCATCTTCAATCCTTCTGCATAAATCACAAATCCCAAATATACCAACTCTTCTTTCATGAAACTACACTTCTTGATGTTTATCAGCAATTTCTCTTCTCTCAACCTCTGCAAAACTTGTCTAATATGCCACAAATGTTCTTCTTTTGTCTTACGTAAAATTAGAATGTCATCCAAGTAAACAATCATAAACTTACCCAAAATGTTTTTCAGGACTTCATTCATCAATCTCATGAAAGTACTTGGTGCATTTGTCAATCCAAAAGGCATCACTAACCACTCATACAATCCTTCATTTGTCTTAAAAGCAGTCTTCCATTCATCTCCTTCTCTAATTCTGATATGATGGTATCCACTCTTCAAATCTATCTTTGTGAAATATTTTGTTCAACTCAAACAATCCATGATATCATCCATCCTAGGTAAAGGAAATCTATACTTAACTGTGATCTTGTTTATTGCTCTAGAATCAGTACACATTCTCCATTCTCCATGTTTCTTTAGTACTAACACTATAAGTACTGCACAAGGACTCAAACTTTCTCTGATCAAACCTTTTGTCAACAAACTGTCTATTCAGTTCTTCATTCTTTGCCGGTGTCATCCTATGTGCTGATTTGTTAGGCAAACTTGCTCCCGGTATAAGATCCATGTGGTGACTAATACTCCTTATAGGTGGTAATCCTTCAGGGACATTATCTGATATGATGTCTTCAAATTCTGTCAACAACTCCTTTATCTCCTCCAGTTGTGATTCTTCAGTTTCTTTCTTCAATACTTTAGGCTTCTTAGGAATCAAGGCATAACACATACTCTCATGTCTCAAACCATCCAAAAATTTTCTTCCATCTACCAAACAGATTCTAGCATTCCCACATACTTCATCTTTAGGATCATGCTCCAAAGGAATCAAGGTAATTCTCTTTTCATTTGTTGTTATAGTATATGTATTCTTTCTCCGATCATGCATAGCTTTTCTATCATACTACCAAGGTCTACCCAACAAGATATGACAAACATCTATAGGCATAATAGCACACAAGACTTCATCATGATAAGATCCAATATGAAATTTCACCAAACATTGTTCATTCACCAGTACCTTATGATCATCCTAAATCCATGCTATTTGATAGGGTTTAGGGTGTTTCAATCTTTCCAACTTCAGCTTAGTCACCATCTCCTCTGAAACTAGGTTATCTGAACTACCACTATCAATTACAACTTTACAACACTTACCTCCTAATTTGTATCTAGTTCTGAATACACTTTTCCTCTGCAGTGGTTCCTCATGTGCCTTTGTTTGAAATAGTACTCTCCTCATCACCAATGATTCTCCTTTCTCTAGATTTCCAACTGAACAAGGTGATCCAACAGGTTCTTCAACATAGGCTGCTCTTCCACTGTTCTCTGTCTTCTTGTTTGTACTACCCTGATTACATTCAAATGATCTATGTCCTTCACCTCCACACTTGAAACAAGTACCTCTAAATGTTCTCTTATCAAATCCTCTTCCTTCTCTTTTGTATCCTTCATTCCAATAAGCACTAGGATTTCCTCTCTGGTTAAAAAAATTGTCATCTCTCTGATAAGAAATGTTATCTCTGTCATCCTTCTTCAACGGATTGTCAAACTTGTTCTCGTCCACCAATTGTTTGTCTCCTTTGGAAAATGTTCTACCTCTCTAAAATTTACCTCCTCTACCTCTCTGTCTTTGATCATGCCTCTTATTCATCTTCTCTTCAACCTTCAGGGCAAATTGATATGCTTCTTCCAAAGATGTCATCCTTACCAAGCTTAGTTCTTCTTGAATGTTCAATCTTAGTGCATTGATGTATCTAGCCACTTTCTCCTTTCTTGCTTCACTATGTCCTATCCTTATGATCATTTTATGAAATTCTTCAGTATACTCCTTCACATATTTCTCCTTTTGTCTTAGGTTTTGCAATCTCTTCAACAACTCTAATTCATAGTCATCGGGTATAAATTGGTTCTTCAAATTTGTCACCATCTGGTCCTACTTTGTAATCTTCTCCTTCCCTCTTCTATTTCTTTCCAACCAAACTTATTTCCACCATATAGCAACATGTTCTTTTAACTTTGTCTTTGCAAATTTCACCTTCTTTAGATCTTCAATTTCCTCATATTCGAAGTATTCTTCCATGTCATTTATCTAGTCAATCAATTCTTCAAGGTTCAAATTACCAGTATAATTTGGCACATCAACTCTAGGTCTCTTTCCAATAATTGAAATAGCTTGCAACATCTTTACTTGATCTGATTCTTCTTCTTCATGACCTCCTAGGGTTTTGCCAGTTTGTTCAACAGATTGAAACTCTTTTTCATCATCACTTTCAACATTAGGTCTAGATGTCAATCCTCTTTGCCTATCTTCCTCGACAACATCCAAACAAATTCACATTATTCTCATCAATTCCATCATCTCATCCATTCTATTAGCCATTGTACCAACATGAGGAACTTTTCGTGGAGGCATCTTCCTAGGATCAAGTGCCAATTGCCTCAAATTCGGTGATCAGGCTACAAGCGACAACTGCCTCTCAATCCGCAATCAGTTGCACACAAGTAACCTACCTCAGATCAGAGATTTTATCACAACAAGATCTTATGGAATCCCCTTCACCAATTCGCTCCAAAGAATCGAATCTTAGGCTCTGGTAGCACTTGGTGTAGTCACGGTTGGAGGGTTGACAGAATGAACTATCCGGACCATGTAGCAAGAGTAAACACAATGGAAAAAACTCAAGGAAGTGGAACAAATGTAGATTCAATCATTCAGTATATCATAGAATTCAAATACAATCTAGCCAACAACATGTGGGCTTACAATTAGGGCTCATAGGCCTGAGTACATACATGCGCAAGATAAAGCTTTGAAGCTCATTCACACAAAATATAAACTAAGGATTATGAATCAACTACTAACTACTTTCCTAATGATCTATTACATCTTTATATATCATTTTCAGACCAATAGATTCCTCCGCATCGGCTATGGAAGGTCACAAACTCTGATGAAGAGCTGTAACGTGTTCACAGATAGGTCAAACCTAAATGCATAGAACACTTTCTCAAATGAATGGAATAACATGCAGACCTCTGAGGAAGGTTAGCCACAAACCAAGGATAATTTAATGACATGTCATTAAGATCCACAAGTCTAGGAATTATCTGCAAGCCTTCTCCTTTAGCTGATTTGTCTGAGACTGTCAGGACGCTCTACTCTGAGAAAATAGTTGATCTTCTGATAGCGATATCTTTTTGGTAACTGATCCAAATGATTTGAATTCTTGATATGATGTAGATGAATGAAGGTAGATGCTAAGTCCAGATCTGTAAGGTGTGAAATGCCAAAATCAGACCATAAGCTAAAACTACTTCTTACTGAACTTCCTGAATTGAACTAGAAAATGAAAGAACTGAAATGCAAACAAATTGAAATGCAAATGTTTTTGGTTGATGCAAGATTTCTCTTGAACCAGGGATGCTCCTGCATCAATTACACAAATAACATGAATGAAATAAAGAGGGCAAAATCAAGCATAGTCACCTCTCAAACAAGGATGGAGGCTACTAGCCAAGAGCAAGGTCCAAGGAAGAACCTAGTCGTAAGTAGTGGTTCTAAAAAACTGTACGAAGATTTTGAAATCTAAAAGTCACATAAGTTTGAAGAATTCAATATAAATTCTTTGCATGTTGTAGAAAACTAATGGAGATTGCCAATAATGTTGTAAGAATGCTCAAAATCATGAGAGAGTATTGGAGTGAACAATAAAATTGCAAGAGGAAGCTTCAAGAGTAGAAAAAATAACTAGAATGAATTCAAAAGAGGTAAGTTGGAGGGAAAAAAGGAGAGACAAATCAAAAGAAGCCATTTGAAGGTCGCAAAGCATTACATGAGAACCTACATGTTGCATAAGGTGGTGAGTAATGCTAAAAAAGGGTCACTAGATGCCACATAGGCTCAAGATGCTATCACGATGCACGAATGTCCATGCTAAGTGTTAGTGTCCAAGTGACATCAACTTTTGAAGTCACAAAACACCTTAGGACATGCAAAGAATTAAAACACTTAAACAAAATTTTACAAAAAGGCATAAGAGATAAAACATAACACAAGAGTAGCATCTATTAGTTGGGAAAAAGGCTAAGGCAAGGATGAAAATGAACCTAAAACATGCTAGGGGAGTGGACACTAAAATGAGTGAAAAATGTAGCATGAAATTGCAAGGGTATGCAATTTTCTACATTACATTTAGCCCCCACTTTAGTGGGCTTATGACCCTAGGTGATATACTACGCTAAAGTACATAAAAGAAATAACATAATGAAAGTTACTAAAAAAGGATACTGTAGAGGTTGTAGGGGGTCTTCGAGTGAAGGAATCAAGCCCACAGACTAAAGAGCCACAAGACCATGCAATATTAGGTAACAAAATCTATGCAAAAGGTAATGTTAGAACCACACACACACACATATAACTTGTATGAAGGAGGATCAAATCTAATATGATTTTCCAAAACATTAGTGTTTACAGATCGTATAATCTAATGCACATCAAATACACACATATACAATCATACAAAGGCCATATAGGAAAAGAGAAAGAGGTCATGAAGAAGGAATTTCTAGGATTGTGCTGCTAGAAGGATGCCTAGTATGGTTCTAGGCATAGTGCACTACGAGGGATAGGAACCACACTAAACCTCTTTGAATCATAAGTACTAGAAAACTGCATTTCTAGGCGACTCATGAGAAGTACTAAAAGGTAGAAAAAATGGAGCACTACTGACTAGCATTGTGTCACTAGGTGGCTCAAATATCAATATAATATCAAGGATTACATGGACCAGCATGGCTAGGTAATCCTGATAAGGGTGGTTAGTCTAAGAAAGTGCATCTTCTTAGTACCACAAGATACTAATGTTGTAGGGAGAAAACACTTTGAGGAGTGATATATCAATGTGGTGTGTGTAAATGTAAAAAGCACAAAATATGCCCCAACATTAAAATGATCACATAAACCAAAAGTATGTAATTAATTTTAAGGTAGAATAAGGGGAAGAGGTGATTGAGATTTAGGAAACATATATAGGGAGATATGTTCCCAAAGCCACCTCAAGAAAAGGTACCTCCAAGGAGAGGAACCTAAAGCGATGCTGCATACATGATACACAAAAACTTATGTGATCATGGAATGAAATTGAGTAACACAAAAGCATGTCACATAAGAATCAAGCAACATCACCAAAAACACAAAGGGATCTAAATGCTTGGGGTTGGTATATAAAGGAGTCAAAGATCATTACAGGATACGAATGGAATCATCATCATCCCCCAAGCACGTAGAACTACGAGCACAAAGGAGGAATGCCACATGAAAATAAAAGAAAATATAATTTTGGATCAACATGGAAGGAAGCTAAATATTCCAATGCTTTGCATCATCCCCAAAATGTTGAAAAAGTCAAGGAAACACATAAAAAATAATAAGACAATATTTTCATTCTTCTTGTATCTACGTTCCTACAAGGGCATTGTGGGTCTTCCAGCTAGAACTAACAAACATATATCTGGTGCAGTCATGGTAGGAGGGTTCACAAAATGAACTGTCTGGACCATGTAGCAAAAGTAAACACAATGGAAACAACTCAAAGATATAAAGCAAATGCAGATTTAGTCATTCAGTGTATCAAAGAATTCAAATACAATCTGGTCGGCAACATGTGGGCGCCTGATTACATACATGCACAAGATAAAGATTTGAAGCTCCTTCGCACAAAATCTAAACAAAGGATTGTGAATCAATCGCTAACTACTTTCCTAAGGATCTATTACATCAATATATATCATCTGCGGACCAGTAGATCCCTCCGTGTCAGCTAAGGAAGGTCACAAACTCTAATGAAGAGTTGTAACGTGTGTACACAGATAGGTTAGACCTAAATGCATAGAACACTTCCTCAAATGAATGGAATAACATGTGGACCCTTAGAGAAGGTCGGCCATGAACCAAAGATCATTGAATGATCTGTCATTAAGATCTCCAAGCCAAGGAATGTTCTGCAAGCCATCTCCTTCAGCTGATTGTCTGAGATTGTCAGGATGCTCTACTTTGAGAAAATAGTCGATCTTTTGCTAGCGATATTTTTCTGGTAACTGATCCAAATGCTTTGAATTCTAGATATGATGTGGATGAATGAATGTAGATGCTAAGTCCAGATCTGCAAGATGTGAAATGCAACTACGGTAGAATACTAGACCAAAAGCTAAAAACTGCTTCTGACTAAACTACCTGAACTGAACTAGAAAATGAAACAAACTGAAATGCAAATGTTTTTGGTTGATGCAAGATTGCTCTTGAACCAGGGATGATCCTACATCAATATCAAGCATTCTATCACAAGAAAAACATAACAAATAAGAAAACACATGCATACACATGAACTGAAGGTACTACCCTCATGGGTTAGGCACCATTAGATCATCCAAGTCCCAATATTGTTCATCATAAGGGGATGGAGAATGGGTTGATAGAGGGACCACATTAAGAGCTCTACTAGGTGAGTCCCCTATAATAGAATGGATAGGATCAGCTATAGGGGCAACATCCTTTTGTTCCTTGATAGGGACTATTGTCAATGATTGTGTAAAAATCAAAGACAACGAGGGAATATCCATGAAGGATTCAAATATGCACTTGGTTGAGGAAGAACCATTTGAATCACTATTAGAATATTGTACAAGACATGGTTGCTTAGCGCTATGAGAAAAAATGCAAGCACTAAGAGTCACAAGTGGAGGAGAATCCTCCATAGTAGGAAGAACTAATGAAGAAGGGATTAGAGGGGGTGGAGATGGTGGCATACACTTGGATTTGTGGAAGGGTGGTGTGGGATAATGTTCTAGTTTACATTTGGGTGGTGGGTGTGGAATATCAATTTTGATGGTGGTGGGGTGGAGAACATTTGGAAAAATTTGGTGGTGAATGTATTAGAATGGAATAAGTGTTGAGAGGGTGATGCTAGAGATAACACTAACATTGGGGAGGTCAAGAGGTTTTGAGAAAGGAGGTTGATCTTGAATAATTGGAATGATGGTGTCCTCAGTGGATGGGGCCAAGATTACTTGAACCTTTTGGGGGTTGCATTCATATGGGTCTAGTTGAGGAGATGAAGGGGTCAGGGATGGGAGAGATAGGATGGGAAGGAGGAGGTTGAGGCTCAAAGGGAGGATCAAGATCAGGGGGAAGCCACATGGGAGGAGGACACTTAGAAATGGACTCAACTTCAACAACATGCTCTCAAGCTATATTATATCGATGATGCTTACAATCTCTCACAAGATGGTCTCATCAAGTATGAGCTAGGGCCTCTATTGTAGGAGCAGGGGGTTTTCAAAGATAGGCTCCTTTTCTTCCCTTCTTTGAGAGGCACAAAGAGGAACAAAAGGAATCACTATAGATTGGGAAACCTTAGGGGTAGGGAGAGGGTTTCACAACATGGGTTTCATTCTTTGCATTGCTGAAGAGGTGGGAGGAACATGACCAACCACTAGAGGTTGATAAATTATAGGGATAAGAGGTAGTTTATGCAATAATGGTTGCTTACCTCTAGCCATCGAGTAAGATGTTGGAGGTGCAATTGCCAAATATTGGCTAGCTACACGGGGACAAGGAGGGTCACTTAGTGTGAGTTTCTTTCCTTTTACTATTGGTGGGTTAGTAGAAGGAATGTGAGCAATCATCAAGGGTTAAGAGATTGTAGGGGAGCAATAACAAGAGAATGAGGAGCCACCAAACAAGAGTACAATTTGACTAGCTTTGAATTTTTGATAAGATAAAAACACAAAGTTATTGCAAGGTTAGAGATGCTCAATTGGGGTTGGCCAAAAGTAATCCAAAGAGAAATTTCCACACATCAAGAGAGGTTGAAATCCACTATGGTGGACCATATGCACTATTTCATCATGTGGGAATTTTAAGCACTTATGGACTACGGAGGGGACCACTTGCTTAGAAGCAAGCCATGGATGACTTAGTTTCACTTGAAAATGATCTAAGGTAGGAATCATTAAGAAAGGAATATTCATGGTTTTTGGTCTAACCTAAACAAAGAGGTTGAGTGAACCTAAGGTTGGTCTAGATAGGTCATCGTGCGATCTTATATAGAATTTTGATTACTCATACTTGTCTTTATACAATTCATGAATATATAGAAATTTATTTATGAGGACATTTAGCATGCAAACCAGGTCAATAAGAACACCCCTGATAGGTTTTTCATTGATGTAGGCAGTAATGTATAGAGGTCTATCATATCTATGCATGGGTGCATCGATGGGGGTAAAGGAAGTGATAGGGTCAGGAACTGGCCACACTCCTAAGGAATATGAGAATGGATGTCCATCATTCCTATCATTTCAACAAATGGAGGAGAAGACTCATCAATATTCTTTCCTATCACCTAGGAGGTGGAAGGAATGTTTATGAAGTTGGAAGAATGACATGGAAGTGGATTGGTATAAATTTAAAAATTTTTATTAGGAGGAGAAACCAATTGTTTCCTTTGTTGTTCACTCTAGAGACTTAGATGACATTTGAATTGATGAGGTCTTGCATGCCATGTTTAAGATGTAGACATCTCTCAATGTCATGGCTAGGGACTCTATGGAACTGACAAAAGGGCTTTAGGTCATAGGAAGGGAACAAGGGTTTATATGTGTCTAGTGGATGAATAGGTGGCAAATGCACTAAGCTATTATTTAGAATTTGTTGTAGTATAGAATAAGGAGACTCGGATAAAGGCATGAATTTTTGCATTCATTTCTATTTCAATGAAGAGAGGGCTAGAGAAAACATGTGAGGGAGTTATAGCTGCTACATTGTTGACAACTGTAGAAGTGTTATTTTTAAAGAAATTTTTATTTTTCTTATAATTTTTAAAATAAGATGAAGCTTTGGACTATCCAATAGGAGCTTGTGAGGTTGGTACCTCAAACTAGCTAATAGATTGTTGGTAGTCATGAAGAGCTGTACACAAATGAGTGAAAGAAAGTTACTTCATTAACAAACACTTATCCTATATCACTGGCTATAGGTTGCCAATAAATACCTATTGCACATTTAAGTTTGGTAAGGCATATTGAATCAAGAAGAATAAAGATTGATATCGTAATATAAAATCAGTTATATTTTATCTGAGCACCTTGGTGACAGTGGACTAGGTTAGTAAAGGTGATGTGGGGTTCAATATTAGCTTGGAAGTGCTAGAAGAACTAATTTATTAGTTTTTAAAATGAATATTTAGAATGATCAAGTAATGAGAAAAGCTAGTCAAGTGTGGTGTCTTTCAAAAACTGTTGGAAGGGTTTTGCTAACAAATGATCTTGAAATATGAAGCCACTGTACAAAGCGGTAAAGGTATACACATGAGTTTAAGGATCTCCCTTACTAGAGTACTTTTCAAATTAGGGTGCCTCAAAACCTTGGGGAAATGGAGTAGCCAAGATGATAAGTGATAAGGGACTATGTTGGTAGTATTTTTGAATTAGAGGTTGTGTAGAGGATGTAGAAAGGGTGGTGAGATGTTGTTGAAGGGTACCAACATTCTATAAGAATTGGTTTATAACTAGATTAGTTGTATGTATAGGTTTATAAGTAATGGTGGAAGTGATAGGGAGTGTCATGTGCTGGGAGGTTCTAAGGTGTCCAATAGGAAAAGTAAAATGAAAGGGAAGAGAAGGGGGAACAAACCCATATTGATTTATAGGGTTTCTTGCCATTCCAAATGAACTGATGTCTACATTATTGTATTGTGGGGCACTAGCAACCATGTGGGAAGATGTGTATATTTGCGTAGAAGAAGTAGCCATTGTAATTGAAACTTGGTGACTAGTGATATTTGAATGGGAGTCCTAAGGCCCCTCATTGTAGCTTTCTAATGAAGGATTATCACTATGAACGATATGATCAATACCATAGAAGAAATCAAGACCATTAGGGTGACCAGTTAACATTGCATGAAGGGCCTCAACTAGGGGAGCAATGACATTAGGTAGGTTCTCACTCATCATGAATTCTTGATAGTTAGTTAGGTGTCGATCTAATTCCTAGATTTGGGTTTGAGAGACACTGCCTAATGCAACCTTCTGATCAAAGGCCACTCCTACATCATGGAAGCTTGTCACCGGAGAAGTTGAGAGATAGGATAAAGAGGGAGAGTTATGATTGTGGTATCATAAGAGAAGTGTGAGAAATCTTGTGCCAATCTAATAGGGGTAAGTAGAGGCACGTGATTGGGTGATAGTAGCATTTCTCAAACTTCTGTGAACAATGTGATCAAAATGTGAAGATTATGTCATGAAGCTCATAAACAAAGTTAGGCTTCACAATGCACAACTAGATATGATGAGAGGATTGTGATTTTTTTGTTGTTTTAAATGCTAAAGAATGATAGGTTCATGAAAATGTAGAGTGAAGTGTAGAAACGAAGAAAGTGTTTGAGTGTGAAAAAAGTGTCAAGTTCAGCAAAATGTAGAGGAAAAAATACAATTTAGCTAAGAGGTATTATCCAAATGAGTTTTCTCTACAACCACATTAGGACTTTTCTAGCTTTCTACTATTTTCTATTGTTTGATAGAGTAATTTCAAATCCCTAAATTGCTACTAATAGAGGAAATGAATAGTTTTATTTTGCTATGGAAACGAGGAAAATTTTGATAAAATAGTAATTACTAAAAAATGGAAAGGAATCTGCAAATTTCAATCATAGAACTGGAAATAGAAAAATGAAATAAACCTAGTTCTAGAAGGGGAAATCCACTATCCAGGATGTCTATGCATCGTATTATAGTCCAGAAAGTAGGAAAATAAAAAAATTAGAAGTCTATTCTAGATTATTCCATCCCACCTATACAACATAAAATAACAACTTCCAGTAGCTTCCAGGTGACAAAAATAATCTAAAATCAAAGAGATACTACTATTATGTTTGAACAAAATAAATTAAATAACATAGCTAGAAAGGGAAGGATCGACGAAAGTAACTTGTAGTTGAAATCTTCTCTTTAAACCTAAAATCTAAAAGGAAGACAAAGAAAGGTTGGGGTTGTTTGGGGGTTTGCCTTCAGGTCAAGCTGTTGCTTTGGTATTTCTATCTCCATAGATAGCCAATGTTGAAAAATGATGAAAAGTAATTGTGTGCTATTATCCTCTAAGTGTGTCTAGATAAATAACAATAGTGACAATAATGCAAATGAATATGTAGGTACTATTCTGCTCAAATGTAAAAAAACCTAGTATGATATGGTAGGAAAGAAAGGAAATGAGGTAACCCACACAATGCCACAAAAATGCAAATGTATTACACAAATAACATGAATGAAACAAAGGGGGAAAAATGGAACACAATCACTTCTCAAACAAGGATGGAGACTACTAGCCAAGAGCAAGGCCCAAGGAAGAACCCAACCACAAGTAGTGGTTCCAAAAAATCCTATGAAGATATTGAAATTTGAAATAAAGTCACATAAGTTTGAGGAATTCAATATAAATTCATCGTGTGTTGTAGAAAACCAATGGAGATTTCCAAGAATGTTGTAAGAATGCTCAAAATCATGAGAGGGTGCTAGAGGAAACAATGGAATTACAAGAGGAAGCTTCAAGAGTAGCAAGAATAACCAGAATGAATTTAAAAGAGGTAAGTTGGAGGGAAAAAAGGAGAGACAAGTCAAAAGAAGTTGTTTGTAGGTCGCAAAGGCGTTACACTAGAACTTGCATGTCACAAAAGATGATAAGTAATGATTAGAAATGGTCACTAGATGCCACATAGGCTTGGGACACTAGTGTTTTGCATGGATTTCTGTGCTAAGTTCTAGTGTCTGAGTGACATTAGCTTCTGAAGTCACAAAACACCTTAGGATAGGCAAATAATTAAAACACTTAAATGAAATTTACAAAAACAAGTTGTTCGCAGAGGAAAGAAAAAATGGACAACATCTAGAAACCATTGTACATGACCACAAAATGGATGTGGAGCATAAGGTTGAATAGGCCTAGTGGGAAAATACATATTTTGTAAAGGGCATGTCCCCATTGTAGTAATATGTATATAGTAACCT